>CM052218.1:12597011-12763463 GCA_028454225.1 Lasioglossum leucozonium | reverse complement strand
CATTTGGCGTAACAGAAATACATCAAATGAATCTTACACGTTGAATTTTATTTGTACCATTTTTTTTGGGTTGAAGGTCATTTGAAGTCAGCTACAACATTACGTTAACGAAAATATGTCATTCCATTTAAAAAAACATCGATAACCTTGAAATCTCATAAAAATGACCTCGAAATTATTTTTTCCCTTACACCGTTATATGTGGCCCTTCAAACAGTGTAACTTTGTCCTACGAAGTTTTTTTGTACAACGAGAAGTAACGGAGATATTTAGGTGTCCTGCTTTATCGAATTCACCCTGTATATTTTTCCTTTTAATCGTTCTAATAAGTCGAAAATGGTGTAATTATCGTAGTTCTGTATCTGGCCAATTCATTTTTGTTTTGTTCACTACACTCTATACTATTTGCAAATTGCAATAAAATAAGCAACATTATCCGTCGTATAGAATATTTTACGTACAGTGACTCTAGTGTCGCCAGATCGAGACGCGTGTCCCCACTCTATCTTCCCCTTCTACGACGCTATTCCTCCACGCTTCGCCCGGTCACGTGACGCGTTTCGTCTCCGTCGTGCACGTGTCCGGTACCCGCAGAGATAAGGTTTGCCTCCTCGATTCGTGCTCCCTCCCCTCATCTGGCGACATCGAGTGACGCTGATCATTCGTTTATCGATTTATATAGAAATTAATTTGGATAGCGAAATCGGGGTATAAGTCCAGGTACAAACGCATCAGAGCGATTGCCGGAATACCTGAAAGAAAGAGGGAACAGAAATAAGTCAACGGTTCATAGCGAGGGCGAGATGCGGAAATTTGAAAAGGTGGAACAGATATTGGGAAAATGAGGAGGAAAATCATTTGTTTCTCCGAAATTGCGACAATTAAAAAAAAAAACTATTTATACATTAGCTAGTAAGCTAATCCTTTTAACGTCTAAAAAAAAAACTCAAGCTGTTGGCTCGAACTTTGAAAAAATTATTCGTTTTTAAAAGGAGTACGAATACTTTGTACACCCACTGTATTTAGCATACCTAGATAGTAGACAGAGGGAACAATGAATGGGAATATGAGTGATGAGTCAGCGAATGGAAGAACGAATGGTGAAGATAGAATTGTATTAGTTAGGTTTATGTAAACCAAGTCCAATTTCTTAGCCGTGAGGCTGAAATAAAGTTTAAGTTATAGAAATTAATTTCTAATGAATTACATGGAATATTTTATATCAACGCAACCGAAGAAAATATTTATGTGGACTTAAGGGTTCAAGTGACAAGCTTTGGTGAGTCAGCCTCTGGTTATCGAACTATGAAGATAGTAAAGCGAGCTTCGGAAAGAGCCGGTTTCGGTCATTAATTTGTTTACAACGGTGCAGGATTTTCGTAATCATCGAGCGCATTGTGCACGACCACGCGGTGTTCGTTGGCATGTTCGTGGCCGTGTACGTTCGCGTACGGTTCTTGTATCCATTCCGGAGAAATAATCACCGTCGGACGTGTGATTAATAACTCGACTAGTTTCTTGTCGGTCAGCCATTTTCATCGTTGTTCGAGCGCGGACCGTTTAGCACGCCGGGATAAGGGGAACGCGTGGGCTTATCTGGACCGTCGTCTTCCATTCAGAGGCGGGCACAATGGCATTGAACGATCCTCGCAATCAATTAAATATCGCCGGAATAAATATGAGTTAACGAACGCGTCATGGGTACCGCGAGCGGGGGGCACGGGGCACGGCACCGTTGATCGCGATCTCCCGATCCGGATTAATAAATCGCGGCCGTTGTCACGGGCCATAACGCCGAATTGATTGCTCTCAAAATCGTGCCGTTCCAAAAGCGATCTCGCATTGAAAGAACACCTCGGTATAATTGGCTCTGATAAATTACGTTTGCCCAACGCGGCCAGACTTATTATTACACGCTGCCCTTTATTTATACTCTTTCATCGGGCGAGATTCGATCGGTCTCTGAAAAATGTCTGGACCAAGTCGTAAAACACTTTTTTTAAGTAACCTCTCGACGCGCTGTTCGTTCAAATTCGAATTTTCAAATTTGAACAAATTCACTGTTGTCCGCTTTAATCGATGGCAGTACATATTTCTAACGTTTCGAGGAGAAGTTCGAAGCATTATGGTGCTTGTGCTGCCACCTAGCTCGGTGAACGCCAATATGGCGGCGCCCTTCCCAGTCGAGATCGCTCATCTTTACGCGCGTGTAACTTTTGAACGAATGAACTTCGCGTTTTGAAACTTGCATTTTTAGAGTTTTCTCGTCAAAATCTACAGAATCGTATGAAAAAAAGTGAAAAGTTTTTGGTCCCAGAAAGTGGAGTTCGACCCAGTCCTTTTAAGTAATTTTCTTCATCGCATTATACGGCGGTCTGCTGTGCTAAACGATCGACGGCAAAAGTGAATCGGCAAACTGGATCGCAGAATGACGACAACATGTTGTTACAATATATGTATACGCTACTTATTAATTATTTAAACCTGCGCAGAAATGAAATAAGAGGGAAACCTGGAACATTTTCGTTCTCGGATTTCACACTTCGAGATAATAACAAAGTTTTGATGGATGGTTGTCCGATTTAATCTCGGCAACGTGTCTCGTACGGATGGGAAAAAATCGCACGGCGGAGGGGAGCGACGCGACGGTGGGAAATAATTACACGTTCACTTTTGACATTTGAGTTGTTCGAGCGTTGATTATATGCTTGTCAATCTTTATTCGTTGCATGGGAGCTATCGATTCCCGCGCGGAGCTCGTTGCTCACGCAAGCGAGCACGTAATCGCCTTAAAATGCATTCTTCGGAATTAATCGTTTGCGTTCTGTAGACAATACCAACGGAACGCCTCGCGAGATCACTTTACGTTGGTAAGCCTATTTGACGCAGCTTGTAATGTGTACAATCCCAATGCTAAATATTCGACAGTTCTTCCGAAAAAAATTGCTAAAAATCGCGCAAGAACAGCCTCGAAAAGTGGAACGCCCCCTTAGGCCCGATTTGCATTTCTTGCTCAAAAGTATCCGAAGCTACACGTTGAAAAATTACAGGTTCACATTCGTTTCGCTAAAATATACCTAAAACGCCCACACAAACTCGCAAATCCAAATATGCATGGAAACACTGGTCGAAACCATCGGGCGATGCTAATCGATGCCTATTCTCGTTCCGTTGTCTTCTTGACACACATAATAAGGCGCGCAACACTCGCATAATTCCTCCATAAATTACCGGCCGGATATATTCTAATTCGTCCGCGTGGGTAAACGGTTATCATTGCAACTCCGAGACTTATATTAACGCGAAGAAGCTTCGACGACCTAGCATGATCGGGCCGAGAGCAACCTCGGGTTATGCTCGGGCCTGGAAACTTCTGATGCCATATGGGACATGTCCGAGCCCGGAATAATTTATGATAGCTTTCTTAAAACGATCCCGGATTCCAGCTGGTGAAGTGTGCGTATAAACGAGGATTGATTGCATCCTGAGAGCCTCTCTTTTTTTCTCTCTCTCTCTCTCTTTCTCTCTGTCTCTCTGTCTCACTCTCTCTCCCGATGCGAGAGCGCACGCACCTGAGGAACCCGCGAAGAACCCAAGGAGATTGTTTAAAGGCCCAGCAACGATGATTACCGGGCCCGATTGGTTCTCGGGGCGTGCGAAACGCTTATTTAAATGTCACACGCATGAACCGACACTTCGCCGGCGCGACGCGGCGCGACGGATACACCGGTTTCAGGAACCGGCACTCCATAATTGTCACCTGGCCAATTGTCGCCGTGAATTGAAGCGTTCGAGCTCGAAATAATCGACCGTGAACGAGAAAACATTGACCGGCCTTTTTCGACGCTCCGCCGCGCGACTGAAAAATTGAAATAATTACTCCTCGTACAACAGTTGCAGAATGTCGATCTGTTCCTTTTTATAGTCTTCCAGAACTGTCCGATTTTGCAGATTCAGACGGCTAACTCGCAGTCTAGTAATTGCACTGTAAAATTCATGCAAAATAAAAATTTTCTTCATTGATTACGAAAGACAGAATCCGGGTTTTATTCGCACCTTAATTATAGTTCTTCGATTATTTTAATGTTTCTACTGGTTCGAATTGCAGTCACGTATTTTCAATGTAGCCAGATGAGGGGAGGGAGCACGAATTGGGGAGAAACAGTTACCCTCTCTCAAAACAGACGAAACGCGTCACGTGACCGAGCGGAAACGTGAGGGAACGGCGCCGTGGAAGGGAAAGATACAGTTGAGACACAAGTTCTGATCTGGCGACACATTTCGTCGTGAACGGATCAACTCTACAAACATTTTGAAATTTTCCAAATATTCAATCTAAATTATTTGTTCTCGCAAATCTCTCGACAGTGACAATGGAATATTAAAAATCGACCCATGCCGGAAGCTCTCTATTTATCTCGAAAACGAGGAATTCCCAGCCCGCAATCGACCCTGTATCGAAACGACACGATACGACGCGACGCGACGTTGGTTAACCGCGCGTTATTATTATTTCCTCGAGTTTTACCAGAATCAAGAGCGTAATGACCGGTTGTAAAATTTAACAAGCACCTTATAAAGCACACTCGTCCCAGCATTCGTCGCGCCACGTAAAATTGCGATACCGCACTCTTTCTCGCTTCATTCTCTTTCTTCCTCAATTATCCGTCGGGCGCGTATCCGCAGTGAGAAAACATTATTGTTGCAAGAAATACGTTTTTCTGGTTCGACGAAACTCGTATTCGATTAAAATTTATAAACAATCACCATGGACACGGATGAGGGGGAAAATTGAGTTTCAGATTTTGGTGAATTAATTTTCTTAGAATATTCACTTTTTTACAATATTTTTCACCTATTTCAAATGGAGAACATTTGAAAATACGTTTCTCCTGAGAACACATATTTCTTCGTTTTCTAGAAAATGTACTATATGGAATGAGTTCCGATCTCTGTGACCATAAAATAAATGGTACTGCAAGGGGTTAATAATTTTGATACATTCGCAATGACATATAAAGTATAATAAAGTATATCAAGTACAATAATATACCTAATTCTGTTTTTACACGATTTTGATTTAACATGAATTAGAAAAAAAATTTAATTCTCTTTTTACACCACTTATTTTGATTTAACACGATCGATCCAAATTCTAAGAAGAAAATTTTGCTTTACTTTAATTTTTATAACTGCGACATTGGAGGCGAGGAATTAATTTTGCGTAAAAGTCAATAAATGGTAAGTTATAGTTTTAAAACTTTTGTTTTATTAACCCCTTAGCCTACAATATCGTCTCAGAGACGTTGTAAGTCGGCCGGGCAAAATGTTATTTTGCCTAATTTTTGTGTTCATGAATTAGTGACATGTTTTTTTCCTTTTCAAATGATAATTTACTTTGTACGATGCATGTGCAATCTTTATGAAATAAAATGTTTGAGATCCTAACATGGAACTCATGATTTATTGTATTATTTTTGTTAATTTCTTAGGATTGGAACCAATCTTCTATTTTTCCATAGATGCAATATATTTTTTTAGAAGAATTTTTTTTACACGTATTCTTCGGGAACGTATACATCGTGTAAAAACAGAATTAGGTGTATGTGAAATATATTCTCAGATTTTTCGAATCTTTTACTGTTTTAATATTTCATCCAACCTCTTCGGCAATATCTAACGATCACAATCTGAAATTGTTTGACTGAGAAAGGTTAGGGATTAAAAAGAGCGAACGTGTCTGACATTCTGAAAAAGTCACAAAGAGATTCCAAGCCGGTGGAAAGGTCAAGATCGGGCGTATTTGCTCTGGAGCCGCGATTAATCGGCGAGCTATCACGATATAGAAGGCATCCCGTATTAAACCGGCAGGCATGAGCCGAACGGAGGAATTTAACACGATACAGAATCGCGTTATTAGTCACCGAAGAGGAGAGCCGGCTCTCTCGCGAGTTCATCGAGCGAGACGGAGCTTTATACCTACACGCTGGTACATACTATCAGCATCGGCTCGTCCCGGTCGCCGTTGCACTGCTCTGCACCGCTGTTGCATCGCTGCACCGCACCGCACCGCGCACCAGTGCAGCTATTATTTCAACCTTCCCGCGCATTCCTCGCCGTGATTGCTACCTGCTTTTTGTTTCCTTCCTCCAACGAAATCCTTGGAATCGTCCGCGGATGAAGTCATTTTGGACGAAAGAAACCGAAGCACCTCGCGAAGCAGCCTTGTGCAAGCACTTCGACTCGACCTTACCATTTTTTCTTTTGTCCACGCCTTTATCGCGATTCCGGCTGCATTTATTGCTAACCGGCGGCAAATATTTCTCCCTCTCGTTCTTCTTCTCTCTTTGTTACCATTTCTACGCGCGGTTTCCCTTGTTTATTGTACTCCGACGTTGAGCCGTCTGGCGTGTTCCCTCCGGGTTTGTTACATGATAATTTAACCTTTATCCTTTTAAGTGGGCATGACGAGTCAATCCGTTATTCTAGGGCCCTTATGCAAAATTAAAAATTGTCTACGACTATTATTACGTGGAATACAAGAGCCAAGTTCTTTCATTATTTAATCATTTTAAAAATACTACGTATCATGCTCATAAATCCTCGTACTTTTTTATATTACACCCACACATTGTTCTTCTAAGTGGACAAAATCTCCAGCCTGGTGATCACCTTTCAAAAACCATTTTTTCTTATTTATCGAGAATTATTCAATAAATTATCCATATACGAGGGCATTCATAATTCAATTTGTAGAATTAATATAATGTATCAACTTCATCCAAAATTATTATTTACAATTACGTTGTAGCGACATAAATTGAAAAAATGGAAACGAAAAGTAAAAATGAAGATAAAGATAGAAACTAAAATAAGATTGCAAGTTTGATCGTTATTCGAATGGGATATACGAAACAATGGTTACAATAAAGACGTTTCTAACTATCGACAGCGATCATTCGATCGGTGCACAAAGTGCCATTATGTCATCAAAGTGCAATAATGACAATGGGCGCCTAAGTATCACGACCGCGTCAGATATTTTCATAATCATGACCGGAATGGTAATAATGGCTGTCGTAATTTACGATCCCTGGAAAAGGCCATTACCGGCCCCGTGCAAGTGCCGCAATTCCCGCGTTACCGCCAAAATCGCGAATCATTGCACTTAACGATCACGTTTCGCTCGTTTATTTATTAGTTCTCGGAACCGAGTGTTTGTACTCGCGGGTCTGACACCTTTATTGTTATGCAGATGGAAGTAACGCGGTTGCGGACAATATCGGTACTTCTTATACATATGTAGATTTTTATAGATATGTATACGCTCAATAGTAATACAATAACCATACTTCTCTGACATTTTCCATTTCTGAGAAATTTTCTTTTAAAATGGAGATTTAATCGTGAAAAAAGGAAGTGGCTATTTTACATTATTTTATGAAATAACAAAAGGTTATTTATTCAAATTTTTAACTATTTTTATTATTATATGTATACAGTGTGTCCCATAAGTATTCGTACGCCCTTTAAAACAAAATAATTTTTTTTATAATTGTACCAAACGACCTGAATTTTTATCAATTTCGGCTTGAAATCCACAAAATCGTACATCTTTCGAAGCGTGTTGCTTTTTCCTGAGTCAATCACTTTCGATGAATCTTTCAGCATATGTATAACTAATATATATTTATAAAACGTATATTTTAAATTTTCATTAAGGGCCCAAATAAAATAGTTTTAAAAAATGCGTTTTTTATTTTTGCATGTAACTTGTAAATATGTAATTTTTGGAAAATCTTTTTTTGCATATTATTGAGTAAACCAATACTTCCAATTGCTCACAAAAAATCAGGTCATTTGGTACAATTATAAAAAACTTATTCTGTTTTAAATGGCGTACAAATACTAATGGGACTCACTGTATATGTCCAAAGAAATAAATTTATTAAATAATTTTCTACGAATGCGTCTTTACTAAATTAAATAATTTGAAATTCGTTATTTTGACGAGTCCCGTGAACCTAATGTTAAACAATTGTCAAATAGTAGGCTTTATCTGCATTTGGTATCTTTGCAGAACATATTATCACCTGGTGTTTAACAATGTTTTAGCATTCACCTACTTTGATACGAGGAGAACAGTAAACACTGTTTTATTACCTGCGACAAGATAAATTTTGTGTGGGTGTATGCTGCACATTTCGTGTTTTGCAGGTAAGTGCTATTATTACTCGCATCGAGAACGATTTTTCATTAGGTACTGTATTACACAACAATCGACAATTAGACTGACACCGATGACCGTCGCTAACAAAGTACTCTCCACAAGCATACAGTATGCATAACGACGACCATTGATCTTTGCAAGGTTTTTCTTTTATTTATTCCGCGACGGACACCGGTTTCCGGTGTTAGAAAAATATTCGACGCATACAGTATGTACGAGGGTTACCGATGACTGTTGACAAAATTTACATTCGCAAGATTTTCCTTTTTTTAAGCTGTGACGGTCACCGGTGTCCGGCGGTATCAAAGTATTCCACACACGCACATATATGACGGTTATTAAAGACCGACGACGAAATTCAAGTTTGCACGATTTTTCTCACGACTATACTTCGACGGTCACCGGTGCCCGGCGTTATCAAAGTATTCGACACGCACATCTATGACGATTATCAATGACCGACGATGAAATTCATATTTTCACGATTTTTCTTCAAACCATGCTTCGACGTTCACCGGTGCCAGGCGCTATCAAAGTATTCCACACACGCACATCTATGACGATTATCAATGACCGACATTCAAATTCACATTTGCTCGATTTTTCCCCCGACTATGCTTCGACGGTCACCGGTGCTCGGCGGTATCAAAGTATTCCACACACGCACATATATGACGGTTATTAATGACCGACGACGAAATTCAAATTTGCACGATTTTTCTCCCGACTATACTTCGACGGTCACCGGTGCCCGGCGTTATCAAAGTATTCGACACGCACATCTATGACGATTATCAATGACCGACGATGAAATTCACATTTTCACGATTTTTCTTCAAACCATGCTTCGACGGTCACCGGTGCCCGGCGCTATTAAAGTATACCACACACGCACATATATGACGGTTATTAATGACCGACGATGAAACTTATATCTGCACGATTTTTCTCCCGACTATGCCTCGACGGTCACCGATGCCCGGCGCTATTAAAGTATTCGACACGCACATGTTTGTATGACGGTTACCAACGACTGAATTTATATGTCAGTTTTTTCTTCTGCCTATCCCGTGCGACGGTCGCCGGTGACCGTCACCGAGCTTCCCATTGACGCGATTTTTTTTCTATGTACTCCATAGACATTGCCGCGACAGGTCAACAACAATTGGCAAAACTACGAAAACGTAACTCTCGACTCAATTATCTATTGCTATATGTTAATCGTCATCAGTACAAATTAGTTTTGCTACTTTATCCTGCTACGTAAACCTTCGAATCATGGTGAAGCAGGTTCGATCGTGCCATCTGTCGCACTTTGCTGATAACTTATCACATCCCTACGAACTGTCAGGTTATTAAATCTGAAGCATCGAGAGCTCCCAGTTATTTTTGCAATTTCATCGCTCATGCGATTGCGTCGTTGCATTACAGTTCATTCACTTCTTCGTGAATGGCGGTTACTGTCTCTTTAAACTCTAGGATACCGATCGCTTCTGCCGTTCTTTCATGAACATATGTGCGAATTAAATTTCTGCCATAATACGGTCAATGCCACTCACAATATCAATAACGCATTCGTTAATAACCATTTAAAAAAAGATCACCCTTATTTAATCAACGTGTTTGTATACAAAAACATGAGAAAATCGAAGCTACTGAGAATCGTCGAAGAATCATATAAACATTAAATTGGAAAAGTAAGCGTACAATGTTTTAACAACCCTTAATTATTCGTTAATTATTCACTAGAAACGACTTCGACAAATTTCTTTTCCGGCAACAAGATAATTCCTAATTGCTGTCTCCCCCACTTTCGTACACATAGCACGTGTGTTCTACGAATACGCCGGATCACGACTGTAAACGCATCTCTCAACTCTCATGCTCCGAAAAAACGGTCGGTAATAAAATCGAACTTTCGTTTGTCGAGACAAACCGTAGCAACGCTTGTCAAAGATTAGCGAACAGAATACAGAGGATATTACTCACCATTGGATGGGAATCCATACCGGGTGTTTATCGAGAGGTCCCACGCCGCTTTGTCACCCACAACAACACGACGAACGACGGACAACGATACCGCTCACGGCGCGTGCTCCGTGCGGTACTGCGTCTACGCCACGCGGCGCGCGCGTGCACTCGCGCAAAGCAAAGGTTAGCCGCGTCGATCCTCGCACGCGTATACAATCGCACACACCTTACGTTTGTTTATGTTTTTTCTTTTTATCTGGATCACTGTTTCGAACCGCGGTCACAGAATCTCACTGTTAAGGTTCGGCATTCGAGCGACACCGGGCAGAGCGAACGGCCTTTATCCGCGAAACGTGAACGAACCTGTCACGAGTTCGCGAGGCAATCGTCGGCGCGTGCGTCGCCGGTCGCATTCAAGCGTCGCGCGGTCAACAAGTTCATCGAGACGGTCTTCGGTACACTATAGCTCGGTCGCGCGCGCGGCACGTTCGCGGGCTGTCACGCGTAAACGGGACGTCGTTGCACGGGACGTTGCACGACGCCGGCGTCGACAGCGCGCGCGCGCGCGTATTTTCGAAGTCGCGCCGTCGCAACGCGTCGCGTCGCGTCGCCTCGCTTCGCTTCGAGAGATAAGGGAGAGGACGAATCTTCGAGCGACCAGGGACACGCGCTACGGAGACGAGCGAGACAGCCAGAGCCCGGGCGAGCGCGCGTTCGAACCGATGCGATGCATCGCGGCGGCGCGATTCGAGCGAACTATTCGCCCGTGTTCGCCCGGCTTCGGCTAACCTCGGCCCCCGTCGACCGGCCCGGTCTAGTGCGCGGGCGGGCGGCTACAACCGACGACGCGCGACTCGGCAGAGATCGGGGGACGAGCGCCCATTCGGAGCCTCTCTGTCAATGGACCCCTTCGATTCTTTCGCGATCGTCTTTCCTCGGAATTATATTCCCTGCTAAAGCACGCGACGCGACGGTTCCTCGACATTGCTCGACGCTGACTCGGTCCACGTTTCATCACATTAGACCTATTTCTTCCACGAACGAGATAACGGCATTTCTGACAGTGACCACTGTTTCCATCTTCTTGCGTTTCTTCGGGATTTCGGTAAGGTGAAATGCCGTAAATTTGGATAAGCCTAAAGCGATGCCTAAGTCTGGACAATTGAACTTTTATAGTAAAACCAATAATTAATATTATTAGCTACGCGAATATTATTTGATTAAGAAATTAAATTTAAAAATAAATTCAAAGTTTATCTGAAAGAAGTATAGAAAAAAGTTTATTTTCATACGAATCATGTGAATTTATAGTTTGAACTTTTGTAAGAAAAAAATATATAATTTAAGCCCTTAGGCAAAAAATAATTATCACGCATAATAGTATTGATATTTTAAAATAAATTGGAAATGAGACGTAACATATATAATAATTATTAATTCAACGGCATTTATTAATTCATGTGTTGTCTCTTGAAATGCTTGGTTTACAACAAAAAATGAAAATTAAACAAAATAGAATATAATATAATTATGTAATTATATGTAAATTCAATTTGTCCCGGTATAGGCTTTATTTTTGTCCAGGTACTAGCTTAAATTGGATTTAATATGTCCAACTATAGTTTAGAATTATTCTTGTTACTACAATTAAAATATTAATCTAAACAATGATTTTAGAATTTTAAATTACTGTACGAAATCTGAATTTTACGTTAAAACACTTAAAAAATGATGTTTGATCATCTAAACTGGTAAAATTAAAGGTAGCAAAAAATGTTGTCCAGGCTTAGGGCATTTCATCTTACTTATTCGATACCATATGCTGGTCCCAGTGTCCCGGTACTCGGATACCAAAGATCTCACTCTTGATTTTTCTATGGTTCAAAAATACAGTGGAACCTCGATTATCCAGGGTCCGATTATCTACGGTCTTGATCAACCGTGATCTTGATTATCCGGCGTAAAAGTCGTACGCAATACAATTTATTTGTCTCTTCCTGAACCAGCCAGAACACTGTTGGTAAATATATACAACAGTCTGTTTTTACGGAGAAGTCATCCACCACTGTTACAATAGAACAAACACTGAAACAATAGAAAATAGAAAAATCGGTCACCAAGAAGGTGCTTCCATTTTAAGCAATGCTTTTCAAGATTTAGAACAATGCGACGATACGCCAAAAGAAGCTTTATTGATAATAAAATGTTGCCGTGACATAGAACTCATTAATGCAAAATTAACAAAATTAAAAGAGATATAAATATAAAAATGTATACATTGTATAAGTCAACGACCATTGCCTCGCTGAAAATACCGGTTCTCGTTCGATCACCGAAGTTAAACGGCGTAGGACGGGGTCCGCACCTAGGATGGGGTGACCGCTCGGTAAAAAGCCGGGAAGTGACCCTCTGGGTGCGTTTCACGTGTTGTTGGCAAAATAGGTGGTTCGGAACCCACCTTAATAAAAAGTAGGTCCCGCTGAAATTGGAAATTAGGCGATAGTTGAGGATTGGTAAAGGGAGAGGTGGTGGAATGGATTTGAAACCCTGAGGGGACCAAATATCATTACATACATACTAAACAAAGAACCACGCACGGCCCCCACCTCTGTAGGACCGATTTTGAGGGTATAATAAGGGACCTAGGCCCTCCTCAAAATCGGGTGACGTACGCGTTCTCAAGGCAGTAGACCTTCGTTCACGACGTAGCAAAGTCAAGCAAGATCGGGCTAGTCCTTATCGGAGCATCCAGTCAGAAAAATCGAAAGTACTTACGGTATAAAGATCGCGGTTAGAACACGCCCGTATTTCTCGGTGCGTAAAAACTGAGAGTTTAAGTAGATTCCGCAACATAATCACACGGAACATATTTAACCGAGTTTTTATTAAGAACATAACGTACTTTATTCCTAATTTTAGAGCATTCCAATTTTCAACTCATCTTGAATCCCCAGGCGTTGGTATTCCGCGACGATACACCTCTGCCGCTCGAGGTGTATCAACACATACGAGTCGAGTCAAAAACCCACAACCCCCTGATTCCATAGTGGTTACCCAGTGACGAAATAGGCACCGATCGATCCGCTAATCCTATCAAACCTACAGTGGCTCCCCGGTGATGAAATAAACATCGGCCAGTCCACTTATTCCAAAAAACAGCGGCTCCCCTGTGATGAAATAAACAGCGGCCAGTCCACATCCTAAACCACCAACCCTCGGCTCACGCCAAATCTTGACGTAATCCTCGGCCCGTAACACAGTACCTTTAAATTTTTTGATATTAAAATTTCTGATATTTTTACTGTTTTAAGTTAGACCTATTAATTCTTCGTCGGGACCGAAGGAGCCCAGATAAATCGAGATCCACCGGATAATCGAGACCTGGGGAATAAATATTTTATTTCATATTGAACATAATTTTTTATACAATGTATATGTATGTAATGATATTTGGTCCCCTCAGGATTTCAAATCCATTCCATCGGCCAAAGGTGTCTAACCGTAACATGCTGCTATATTATTTTCGATCTAGGAAATAAATAAATTTAAAATAAATAAATTTTTAAAAAACTAAATCTCTATCTCACTTCATTAGCAACCGGAGAGAAGGAACTTGTCAAGTTAAATTAGGATTTAACTTACACATTGAAATTTGTAACATCTATCGATGTTTATTTAAAATCGTTGCTATCTAACAAAACAAGCTGCTAATTAAAATGCAGGACTAACAGGGTGGAATTTTCTTGCGCATCGCACCCCATAAGCGTATTAAACCAAAATTCTCTGTTTCTCACAGTCGGAGCTGATAACTGTAAATCTGCATGAATATTGCGTTACGCGTGTGCATCGAGTAAAACTACGGACACTGGAACCTTATCGTTTATCAACTGATTTAGACGACGTTGAAAGAATTGTGCAGCGTACTCGCTTCCGCGTATGCAGCCTGCCTTATCGCGTATCGGAACCGTGGCATAAACTACATCTCGTTCGCGAAACTCGAAACTTTCTGTTTGCATAGCTGCCCGGATTTTTCTAGTGGCACGTTAGCATTGATACCGACGGCGGATAAATGATATCTACATTTCTTGACCCCGCCAGTTCGCGTTTCCTGTTTGCACGCGAATAACAGTTAGCGGATCACGAAATTTTATACATGCAGGCTTCTTCGTGCCTTCGTCCAACTGGCACTAACCGCCGACTGGAATGAAACATGAAATTAATAAACGTACCGCTACAATTTATTATTGTATTTCTGGCTGTACAGCGGTACATGCTAACCGTGTTTATGTTATCAACGCGAGCGCAGAAATATTCTTAAGAGTTTCAACGCTGCGCGAACACGACTTTTAACTATTATTATAAATCACTGTTCGTGGAATTTTTCGACGCTAGGCCTGAGAAATCGTACGTTGCTAAACTTGTTGTCGTTTCCACGTATTTCTATATTTTCGGATATTTTTCTTTGCCGTCTTTTATTTTTCTATATTTCGCTATATTTTTATATACTATTTTTTATTTTCTCTTATTATTCATATATAATAGCATTTATAATATTACTTATGTATATTAATATGTATATTCAATACTGACTTTAATTTAATTATCCCTAGTGTATTAAAATAATGACTAACAAGGTACAGTTTAATATCTAATATTAGGTATATTCTGGTAACCTAATTTTAGCTCCGTAGGTACAAACAGTTTTAAAATTGTTTTTAAAAGGTACGATTGAAATAATTACAAATTACATTTAGATACGACGACAGAAATAATTACAAAAAATATTAACAAAAAGCAACAATCGCTTCTGTGCTGTATAATTATTCTGTACGCTCTACCTGTGCATATGTAGTATGCAGAATCACGCGTTGTAATGGCGAATACGTGTAAGCGCATACAGCCTCGTTGAAACTAGCCAATCATGGAAATAATACTTCGCGCGATTGTCTGCACAGCCATTGCTCTGCATCACGCTTATTCCCGTCGTCAACCGGCATCTGACACTTTACTCTAGTTTTGCATATCCGTTGCGATTCTGCTTGTAGAATGACGAGATCGCCAAAGTGATTTACATATTCTGGCATCCAATCAACTTCTCTTTATACAATATTGTTGTTAGATGTCTCTTATATCAAGTTTCACCCGCCCGCCAAACTATTAAACGATTTTAACTGTTTTTCAACACTTGTCCCTCATCTAATCGTGCTCAATTAATCTGATTATTGTAACGAGAATATGAGAACTAAGAATGAGAAAAGAGGTTATTTATTTTATAATTATAATAATAAACAATTCGAAATTATCAAAATCAAATAAATGATTATAACCAAAAATGGATACTATTTTATAACTTATTTTGAGATAATAAAAAAAATAATATAAAATTTAATATAAATTATTATAATCAAAAAGGGATAGTATTTTATAATTTATTTTGATATAATAAAGAAAATAATACAAAATCTAATAAATTATTACAACCAAAAAGGGATAGTATTGTATAACTTATTTTGAAATAATAAAAAAAATACAACATCTAAGAAAACCAAGATATCAATTTAAAAATTATTGCTCTCGTTTTGTAATTATAATAATTTTTATTTTCCGGCCGTTGAAAATGGAAATAACATGGAAACGAGCCCTCAGGCCTTAATATGGGTTATCTTAATATTCACTTTGATATTCCGTATCAAAATCGATTACTTTACTTTGTGCATCGCAATTATTCCTCGCGGTTACGCTTTAATAAGCAATAAAGTCCCATTGACAGTAAATTAGGTTCGGTAAAGCTCGAATCCCGATAACGTATATTGTATATTTATATCGAGCAATTACTTCCAGCAAATAAACCGTACAAAATCAACTCGACTTTCTGCAGATTTGTCTAATAAGAGTGGTATTTGCATCCGGCGTCTAACGAGAAACCACTCGAAACCATGTCCCCATATTCTACACTGTCGTAAATGCAATTTAATTTCCTTGCGACGCACGGAATAGCAATTATTACTTACCACGACAACCGCGCAGCGTTCTGAAACAAGGTTGAAACTAACGCTGCCCGGCCAACGTGCAAACTATAGCGGAGTATTTAGATAAAACTAGTTTCCTCCTTGACTGGCGACGAATTCTAATCTCTGCGATCATTACACTGCAGACCTTTATGAGAATACACAATTTTCAGGTTCGATCAACGGCGAGCTTCATTGGAACATGATAATTAAACAAACATTCGTTTAAATAAACAAACACAATATCTGCTTTGTATTTGCACCGATTGTCGCTCACCTGTTTCATGTTTTATCTCTTATCTCTTCTTGGCTTGCTCAATGCTTAGGCTCTTTTTTTAAATTGTTTATTTTGTTATGATAATAATAATTACTAATGGACAGATTTGATCTTCAATATCCTATTTTTCCACGTCAAAATGATACATATGATAAATTAATGTAGTAACAATATAGTATCCTAATGTTTAACGATCTCTCGAGTATACATATTTCCCTATGAAAATAACAAAGTGAACACGACTTAAATCCATTTTTCTCTTCGGGAACGTAAGTCTAACAACGTTAAGAAACTAATATTTCTTTACACCTTAAAATTAAAGTATCCTAATGTAGTAATAATACATATAGTAATATTTCAGGACATCTGACCCTATTTCCGTTAAACTGGTAAAATCGGAATATCGATACGTTTAAAATAAAGATCTAGCGATTATGGTTCCTCCGGGACACAAGAATCATTTCCGGGCGCGTTACTCCACTGTCAGAGACGCGGCCGTGTGCAATTATGTAAACCAGATGATACGTGGAACGGTTACCGTCCACGATCGCAGTTACTTATGCTGAAATGACTGCGGCAAGATGGAGTAAGTGCGGATTGTAATTCCGTCTGAAGTAAACGCGCCCACGCCGTCGCGCCAAAGAAGGCCTGAACCGAACCGAACCGCGGATTTGTCGCATTCGTTCATAGAACGCCTCAAGACCGGCTCAATATACGAGCTGGCAACACTTGGCGCTGCCCGCGAAACTTGTTCGTTAATGCTCTGAAAACGGTGCGATATTTTTGCTTAATAATGACGCGGCGACGAGCCGCCATTTTCCACGCAGCCAGCAGCGCTTTCCTCCGACCTTTTTGCCTTTATCCGCGCAACGCGCAAATCACTCCCATAAAACAGAGAATCGGTGAAAACGCGCGTTGCAGCACGCGCTCGTTTTATTATAAAATAATATCCTGCTGCAACAAAATTGCCGGTCAACGACGCGCGCACCTTCCACGATTCTTCGGATAACTTCAATTTCAACGGCCGTTTCTTTCGCAATTTTATCGCGCTGGATTATTTTCTCCGAGTCCGCGACATCCAATATGGCGGCGGATTTTTGGGAACTGTCCGGCGACGTCCGACGTTTGCGAGCGCAGAGTTTTATCCTTGTATCAGCTTTCCTTGACTAACTGTACACAAAAAATTTGGAATTAGTAAAATTATATCGCTTCACCAATTTTCTCTTCACTGAAAGTATTTTTGGAAACGTGTGAAATTCACGATCCTTACCTCTCGCGAATCAATGAAATTATTTCTAGTTGTCCAAGTTTATTTAATTTGTACGTTAAGTAGATTCAGTTTTACGGTCCAGTTTTAATTAGTAACGTTTCGCGACATCGATTACCAGTTGAAGAAGTAATAAAACTGTAAATTAAAAAGAAAATTATTTTAGAAAATCCCTACTTCGAAAGTCGGACTAATTACCATTGTCCTGTGTGGACAGTGTCTCGGATCAAGGATTTTGAGAACAGAGGAGCATCGTGAAAATGGCTACAGCTTTATTTGTTGGAGCGAGACTCGCCACGGTTTCCACAGGGTTTGCCAACGGTGAGCGAGAGTTGCATAACACGGTCGGGGGAACGCGCAAAGTGCGATTATAAATCCATTTCATAACGTAAACTATTAATGCCCAGATACAGACGTAGCGGCGAGCCGGGAGCGGGGTTACGCGCCGAAAGTGCAATACATACGTTCGCGTTAAAGCATCCGCCTGCCAAATACGGTATAATCGTATCTTAGAATCATAGGAGCGATACTGTTGCGCGCGCCTCAAGCTTTGTCGCTGACGTCTGAATCGTAATTGCATGCGAAATATTATAGTCCGCGGAGGGATTTCCTAATACGGCGCACGGCCGCGCAAGGAAAGATAAACTACCCTACATTAGGATGTCCAACATCCTCTCTAACATCTCGTACAGGGAGGGGGGGGGGGGGGGAATGAGCCAGTTGTGTAACGGTTTAATAGCAAGAACTATATTACCGGCGTAAAAGACCGAGGATACGGCCCCTCGCTGTACGCGACTCTCCGCTACGATCCTCGCGAAAATACTGCTCGCAGCTCGTGTTCGGGAACGTTTCTCGGCATTTTATATGTTAATTGACACACCGCCCTTACCTCGCCGGGAATATCTTCGCCGCTCGAAACAGACCAAAACGAGGAGAACCGAGCGTTTATCGACGCCGGATCGTAATTTGCGAGAGTAGGATGCTTCGTATATCTCGCAAGAATCTTTGGTGGCTCGGGTATCAACGTGTGCTGGTACTGTCAGCGTTCGTAATCAACAGTGTAGCAGCTGACGCGACTTTTATCGGCAGTATGTTGCATCGATTACCGCATATAATATTAGGGTTCGACGGAAAGTTGGCATTTTTCTGACGTAAATAATTGTCGCAGTAAATGTAGCGAATAGCACGGATATTTTTACCGTCGTCGACTCGCCTGGTTTAATGTAGAAGTAAAAACAGTGCTGATTTTCATTGTCATTCGCATCTTATTTCAATTCCCACGTTCGCACCTGATATAAACGGCCCAATTAAAACCGCGATGAAAAATCTCCGCAGAATTTCATCCATCCAGCACTAGTTGCAGCAAAACGGCGAACGCATAAGCGCGCTGAATCCACCGAGTGGCTATCTTCTTGCGATCTAATGGGGGGAACAGCCGATGCAAGGATTTCTTCCGAGCCATAAAGTACTCGAATTAATTAAAATTCCGAACAATAATCTCGGGATCGTTATCGATTCGTCCACTCCGGACGCACACCTAGAGCTCAATGCAACTGTATTCGCGTGTACACATACATGAAGTGACGCAACTCAAAAAACGCGATTGCTGATTTATCACTGTGAGAATATTGCTGCAGCACTTGTCGACTAATTAGCAAAATCTTATTTATTCGTCTTCATATCGAGGTTGGTGAACAGTTATATTGATATTTCTGACTCGGAGAACACTGCTCAATATTCTATTAGTAAACAATTGATCGAACCCGTGCGCTGATAATATTAATACAGTTTTTATCAACAATTTACGATCGATATATACACTAAACTACTAACTACGAACTACTAACTTTTCGACATACTTAGGTTAGTACTTTTTTATAACGAATGTCCAGCTGCATCGATTGATGTATTAAAAAATACCTCATTTCATTTAAAAAAACAAAGTTGACCTTCATATGACCTTTACGTGTCCACTCGCGAAAAAGCTAATAACATCAAAATATGCTCCACTCGATACCATTCAAGTCTCCGCTGAAACATTTTTTGCTACGAGTAACAATAGCGAGAAAATCAAGATGTCAAAATCGGGTGAGACACCCTGTATAAAATATTTATTCTATTAGTTCGTTGCGAAAATGATAAGTGTTACATGTATCACCTTAAAACTTATTTATTGCTTAATTTATCGTAGAATACATTTTTTTAGAATAATTATTTGTAAAATGTACTTAACAAATGGATAGGAGTGAAGGTGTCGCTCACCGAAATAATTTGCGCCGGGCCTTTAATCGAGAAGGAGGAACACGTAACGAAATAGTGCGTAATGAGTAATGACATCTGGCCAGTGGAGGGCGGGGCTAACAGGTCCCACGCGGTCTCCAGGGTTATTGCGTGCACGAGTTTGCACGCATTTGCCTTCAGCGATGGGATTAAGTAGATCGCAAGAGCCCCATTTAATAAAGTTAATCGGACTTCACGGGACACTCTCCACGCAATCAACGCGACATGTAAATAATCATAATTTTTCGGTATCTTAAATTGTTCGATGCAACAATACTTGACACTCAAATTTTTCAATCACTGACTTTCAGAGATAATAGTTTCATCGTTCCGTTGAAAATGAAAGTGCGAAATTTGTCGACGATGACGTATCAGATCGTGATTTTCTCGGGATTGCTTAAAGTTTTGTAAAATAATTTCGGTTAGGCAACCATGACAATGTAGAGAAAGTAATATTCAGAACTTAGCTCGCCATTAATACCAAATACGCTTCGAAGTTGGATACGCGCCGTTCGCTCGCAGACGTATTGCGAGATATCTGCATAGATATCGAAATAGCTTGAATTATACGACTGCATTAATCAACTCCTGAGTGTCAACTTTCACCGCGCGTCCGAGTTGTTCCGATGATAAAGATAGCTTATCTGGTAGAACAAGAATTTTGATATTTGAACTTTGTCAACTATCTAACATCTAACAAGTGAGACACGAGTTACTACATCGTTACAGACAGCCGGTGATAATATGTTATCCCATTCCTGTATGTCCATGGAAGTAACAATATTAATCACTCGAAAATTTGCGGGCGCTTAAACAAACGATTAAAAAGCTATTAGACCCACAATCTGGAGAAACGACAATTGCGAATCACTCCTCTCAAGGAAGTACAGCATTTTTGGGACACCCTGTATTTACCTTAGTGGTACTAGCTTTTATTGATATTGATTAAATAATGTTATACATATATTTTTTTTATTATCGACAGTATAAAAATTGCTGCATTACCGATACTGGCAAATTATTATCGAACTCGCTTAAATATTTTATCCAGCAAGTTTCTCATAAGGATGATCAATCAAGGACAAAGTTTTAGGTCAAGTGAAAACCAGTTTCGTCGGATTCAATAAAAGTGTATCGCAAAAGTATCGCTTAGTATTTAGACATTTAGGCTGTGGCACGTGGGCGACGTATACATATTTCATTGGAACATTGGGATGCCTTGTGCGGCGAAACGGGGAAAGTTCAGAACGCAAGCATTCTATTAAAATAACATAACACTTCTGAATAAGCTAAATAATAAAAACTTGGTTAAACATTAAAATTTAATGACTACCTTACATATCTATTAGAGCAAAATTTATTTGAATTAAAACGTATGTGTTAATATTAGAATAGTAGTATTAAATTAGTATCAGCAAGTTTTCAGAATTTAGGTTTCAGATTAGTGTAGTGATAGATTTTTAGAATAAATTAATACTCCATAATTTCCTCTACTCAACCTCCTAATCAGAGTCGCCAGATTAATACTTGTGTCCCCACACTACCTTCCCCTTCCAGAACGCTATTCCCCACACTTCCGCCGCAATCCGGTCACGTGACGCGCTTCGTTTCTGTTCTGCATGTATCACTATGTCACGTGACTGATCCGGTAGAAGCAGAGAGAGGGTACCACTTTCCTCTCAATTCGAGTTCTCTCCACTCGTTAGGCAACTCTAATCGATGAATTTGTGTAAACGCGCAAAATTGTTGAGAAAAGAAATTGCCTAAAAATGCAGTTTTTCAGATTTACCCGATTCCATAGATAGACAACGTTCCGAGCTTGCAATTCGCAAGGAATGACGTGTCCTATGTACGTTTTCGCATACATAGCTCGTGGCGAACGGCAATACAGTTTGTTGCATTATAGCGAGAGCCACGACCTGGGAGGCCTTTCAGATAATACGGAAAGAGGAGCAAAATAACGATCGAGGCTAAAGGAAGTCTGTCGACTATATCTTGTACAGATATGCGTTATGCGTTGTTCGCATTAAGCTTCTTGCCACGGTGCATAAACGTATGCTCCGCTGTTACCGACGACGCAGCCTAGCAGTATCATATATTAATGTAATTTCGCTCTTTCGTTTCGTGCAATTGCAACTGACTATGATTCATCGTCGGCTGACAGCTGTGAAAAACGTCCTGGAACCAATGTCAAAATTCGAGACTTCAGCAACAAACATCCTGTCGACGTGCGTTCACAGTCCTATTAATGGATCCTGCAAAAAAAAATGAAATATTAATTTTTAGATTATTCAGATTATGAAAACGGCTCGAGACGAACTAAACATATTTATTTAAAAATTGGCAATGTTCTGGGTATCTTACTTTTCCACCGACATATCTATCTTGAAAGTGTCGTTTTATGTGTTTGCCACAGTGACAATGAATTTTTCTCAAAAATATTTCGTTGCATTTCGAGCATGAAATTTTCAGCATGTATGCAACTAACATGGATTTACGAAACACATATTTTAACCGTTCATTACGGGCTCGAGCAAAAAAGTTTTGAAAAACTTTTTCAAAATCTTTTTTATGGGTCGTTTCGTAAATCAATGCTTCTAATTTTTAAGAAAAAGTAATTTTGTTCAATTTTACTGATACTCGATCCAATGAAATATGTGCCGGTGATTTCGTATACTTGCACGGGAAATCAACACCGCGTAAATAGTTCATTAGCGGGGCCAATGGCCCGGAATAGATAGGACATTCACAGACACATGTTTTCAGGAAAACGTGATCGCGCCCAAACATTCCAATCCCACGCAAATCGCTGTCCCTAAGTCCCTCTACGAAATGCCAGGTACTCAAACGCGAGACGACCGAACGTCGGAACAATTTAGCGATCGACATTTGCCGCTCGCGATCGCCTAAATAGGTAGAAAGTTGTTTATAACACCGGAACACGATCCATAACCGCGGCAGTTCGCGTAAAATTTACGATTTAAATGGTACCGTAAAATACATGATGATTTAGAACCTGCCGCGAGTATTGTGGAAGATAGGCGAGTTCAATTTCACGTTTTGTTGAGCATCGCGAGGTCGAATCTTGTAGAAAGCTGTTATTTCGAAAGTGTCTACCGATTTAGGCGAAATTTTGAGAATGGGTTCCTTTTGGGTAGAAACTGTGTTCAGGATTGTTGGCGATTGAAAGGTGTGAGACACTTTTCTACATTTTTTCTTTTCATCTGCACACTTTGAGATTACGAGCCGCTATACATGTTCCAAAAATGATTTACTTCCTCGAAAGGGCTGACGAAAAACAGAATCAATCAGAGCGCGGCTACTGCAGACAGATTCCGGCTCGACCAATGCTAACGCTACGCTCAGCGGGATCTGTGCACTGATTGGTCCGAAAGAAGAAATTCTTTCCGATTACGTGTATGGCCTTACGTAATGTTTTAAAGTATTGTTATGGAATTAAAAATTGACTTGGAATTTTTATTCATAAAGAAACTTATTAGACAAGCCATCGAATCGGGGAACGAATATTTTTTGAAATTTGATCATTAAAAATGTTTTTCCCGTGATTTGACCTCCGGTGCACGTATCAAGGGAAACACCTGCGCTTATGCTTCAGAGGTTCTCTTATGTTCTTCATATATGTATGCTTTTATTAGTAAATATCTCTAGCATACTATGTACGTACCACAGGTGAAATCACCGTTCGTGTAGCCTGTGGTTTTTAGAATGATGAGAGTTAAACGTAGACATGCACGCGCATTACATAAGCTATGAAATATTGTTGCTCGAACCGGAAATTATCTTATGTATGCATTGGAGATCGGATACCGCGCAAAAAGACAAAGGGAAAAATACACATTCTCCTTTGCTAATCGCATAATTTATAAATCTCGCCGACATATGATATACTGCTATTTGCTACGGAAGAGAGAACCGCAAAAATATACGCATTTCGATTTGTATTATTCGACATTTTCAAGCTACAGTGATTTATCGAGTGAAAGCGCTCGTACAAAGAGGCCTGGGCAAATTTGATTTGATCTGAAAATTAAAAAATAGCCATTAATAACTAATACATTTTTAGGGTTAATGATTAATAATTGTTAATATCTTTACGGTACAATATCGATAATTACATTACAATTTCAAATGATCACCAAGATGAAAGTCTATTAAAATTTGCAAGGTATAAATTGTTTAAACAAGAACATATACTACAGCAGCTGCAGCGTAGTGAAATATTTATCGAGTCGATACATAATATTAGAAAATTTCTGTGCCAGTAAAAGTTAGCGACAAAATATCATTTTATGTTCGACGGACGTGAATTAGTATAATTATTGCATTATGTAATTTTTGGGTGACGAACATAATTTCCAATTAAATCCGGGAATTGCCGAGTTTCCTAACATTAGCGTGCACAAGTATAAATTATATTCCCTAATTGCCGGTGCGAGAGTGGATTGCAATAGTTTATACGCAAAGAGAAAAGTTGCATAGCATAGTTGTTCGCCGGCGAACTATAAAAGAGCAAAATCACTGGTTTTTTGCATGCAAATCTCCGGGTAATAGTGACTCGAGCGGAATCACTTTATCGTAAGTGGAACGCCATTACTCTCTTCCAGGAAATTTCAATTCTTTAAGTGTATACGAAGCGTTTCAGTTGCAGTGGAAACGCGTGCATGGTGGCGCGATGGATGCAGGCCCCGGGTTCTTTCACCTGTTATCAAGGAGACTTCATTCACCGAGATATGGTGGCGCAATCTGAATGGCAGCGCCATTGCTCGCTTGCTCGAGTGATTTCACTTCCTTCAAATTCGATCTGCATTCCTATCGAAATTATGTGCGCGGATCTCTGGACGTCTGAACGGCAGTGCACAATTTTCATGGCTGAATCATTTATCATTTCATCTTTCGTTTGATCAAATAATTCGTACTTCCAAAAATAATTTATTTAACTGCCTCTTAAGGTGAACTTATTTGTCGTTTCATTCGGACAATGTAATTGAAATAACGTATCATTTTAAAATAGTTCATTTGATTCAAACGTCAAATGAAAATCAATTTTTTAGGTCATTTATACGATACAAATAACAAAGTATTCAAAATAATTTATTATTTCAAATGATTGTTATCTTATTTCCAATGAAATCTGCCCAGCCTTGGCGCATACTACGAGGGATGCTATTACAATAAATAATTCGGGTTTGTATTGTATAAATATTGATTTCCAAATATTCTTGAACGTGAATTCGGGCAATAAAATTTTTGAAATATTCTTATTTCAATCACTACTCCGAATACTTTTTATTGGAAATGCAGCCAGCTCTGCACTGCAGCGAAGCCGAGCAGTTACTAGGCAGACACACTCCGATCCGATGCAAATTTCCTCGACACCCGAGAGCACAGATCTGTTAGGCGTGTAGGCGAGAGATGTCCATCCTCTTATAGGACCAGTCCTCCACTCGCGCCGGACGAGACGGTGTTGGTAGTGACGCCATTGGCGTCACCTAAAGACTTATTTGGATGAGGGAGGAATGCGAAAAATGGAGACTCGATTAGAGGAAAATTAAATGTGTTGGGACTATAAAGAAAATTGCATCTTACATAATAATATATTCATTAGATGATTGCAAAAGTACGTGCCCGATTTGAAAATAAAACACAAGCGAATGCATTTTAAAATAACAATCAATAATTTATATCGTAGCCACACCATTTTCTACAATTGCCTCCTAACGCTTTACAAATTGGTAGATTCTTTTTTTCGTAAAAGATAGTCAGTCCACGTGAACATAATGTCCATTATGATATTGCTATAAATTGTTACTATTATGTATAATATGGAAAGACATTCGCTTTGACCATGGTGGCGCCCATGGCCGTCGCACAGCTCCAGCACACACCGTGATGGTTGATACACGGTGCCTATTGGACGACTCTGTAGGTACATACGTACAACTCCACGGGATTACGTGCAACTTTCCATATCGAGGAGTTTTATAGCTGTGGCTCTTGGTAGTGGGATAACCAGGGGCGCCTACACGCGTTCGACTTCGACCACTTCAGCTCGAAGTGGTCAATAAGACAAACATCCGCGAGTACGGGGCTGCATTCGTGAAACGTGAATGCCGGGAGTACCATCCAAGAAAAGAGATGTTCCTCTCTCGGATCGAATAAATAGCAACGCTTCAGATCGACCCTCTCGATAGATGTTACTAGCGTAATACTAAATAGGAACACTATATAAAGAACTTACAACAAACGAGTGCTTAATTCAACTCGCCTAGTAAAAATATTATAAACACTTTAAATTATTATTTACACCTGCCGCGTTACACGACTTTTATACATTCCGCAGAAGTAAACGCAAGTAGTATTATGCTGGTATAATAATTTATTATACAGCATAGCTCGTACAAAATATGACAATCACTTTACAAACTGTTCGCATTATAAATAATGCAACTTTCAATGTTTCTTACAGGATACTTTACAGTGTATGTACAATAAATAATTACATGCATTTAATGCTAATTATTAGACTGTGGATTTTTATGCGAAATAAAAATATTTTGTACCGATTGTAAAACATACAATTCAGATATGAAAGTCTTTCTTCCTTTAATAATTTCTTTTAATTCTCTAGCTAATTTAAATTTCACCTGTTACTTTTGTCATAAATGCATACAATCCGTAGCGTACTAATTACATTCTAGATTTGGAATTTAATTGTCCCTAGAGTTCAGACATGTCTAACAGTGCATTTAAATGTGTCGGTAACCAATTCATGCCGTTGTGACACACGAATAGGACGTTGCCGTCTATGTAGGCTTGAACATTGCCCACTTTGTAAACTTGTTTTGCTTCCCTGTAGCGATTTGGTATTGGCATGAACAGGATGCCTCTTTCCTCGCACTTCTTCTGCACGAGGTCCTTGAAACCTTGGGGAATTTGCGATGCTGTTCTCACTGCCTCTGCGAGTCTCTGCGAAAATGTATATTATCATAAAATTTGCAACGAACCGTACGACTAGATTCTAATAAATGTATAATAAATCAAATCGCACCTCCATTCTTGGCTGAGCATTCGCTGGCATTTGTGACATAGTAGGCTGAGTCCTTTCCAAGCTTGTCAGATATGAAACTTGTTCCATTGCTCCTGGTTGATGGCTTTGTGGCCCACTGACTGCTCTATTCATCATATCCAACGCCTTTTTGAAATGCTCTGTAAAATAAATTTATAATATTATAAGTTACGTATGCTCAGTATGTATATATCAAATATATATGACATTTGATCGCATACTAAACTTACCTTTCACTAGAGGTTCGGAGAGTAGTTTTTCACTCAGCATGCCTTTCCATCCCATGTACCAATTCGTAACTTGATCATAGTTGGGAGAATGATTCAACCACAATGCTAAAACTTGCAACCATTTGGGGAAGAAGAATTTGTCGAGCAAACTTGCCATTATGTGAATTGGAATTAATTCTTTCCATTCGTAAACCCAGTTCCATTGATCTAAATGCTGCTGGTGTGGATTTATGACAAATTCTGAGAGCGCTATTTGCAATTTTGGGATTATGTTTTTTACTAGAAACGCTTCCATGTCTCCCTTTGCGAAGACGTTGGACCATGGTTGTAGCATTAGCCTGGCAGATCTGTCGGATGGATGCCAGCCACCTAATGCAGAACCTAGTTTGCGACGTATTATTGGATATATTAAAGTGTCCAAACGATTTCCTGCAACAATAAAATATTTAATAAGTCTTATAACGACAGAATAGCATTTTTCAACATGAATTTTTTGTTTGGATAATCAATGGGTGATTTTTATGATCACTGAATTGCAATTAATCTAAAATCCATACTTACGTAATAGCGGTAGCCAAGGATGAATCCACGTGTGAATAGGCACAGTGTCCGTAAGAGGATTCCATTCCTCCACTTCCAAAGTAAGCTTTGGAAGTATTAACAAATCTAAAATATTTTCCAATATCCAACCTGGAAGTAACGGCATCCAGATTTCTATTAATTCGATAAGAGGATCCGGCTGTCTACAAGCCCACTGTCTGAAATCAAAATTAGTAAACAATTTAAGTTTGATTTTACCTTTATTTATGTACAAAAAAATAAAACTTACTGAATGGCTCCCCTAATCGACGGCATCCACGCGTTCCAAACAAGCTGATCATACGGATGCATAGTTCTCGTTTGTAGCGTTGTGGTACCGCGTTCCAGAATACTTTTCCATTCATTAAACAACTTAATAGGTTGCATTGGTTGCATTGTGGGGTTCCAACTAGCTAAACAATCCTTTATCTTCGGACCAACAAAACTACTTGCCAATTCACCAAGCTCGTACATTTTATATTCCTCATAGTATTTATCTTGCAAATCTTTGAAGGCTTCGGCAGTTTCTTGTAATGATAATTGGTTGGTTTCATCCATTAACTTGTCTACGATGTCTAACACATTTTCTAAAGTATCGATAAGTTGACCATGATGATCTATAACTTTAGATATATTCTTCTTCTCTGCTTCTAATGCGATCACTCTATCACTCAAATGCCTTGTTCGTCTATCATTTTGTATAATATCTTGTTCACACATATCAAGAAGTATATTTAAATTATGCTGAAGCTCTGGTAATGCAAAATTAACTTTGGATTTCTTGTCAGTAATCACAACATTTTCATCGGGTCTCTGTTGACCCCCTGCTATTGCATGATAACCACTGAGGATTCTCTGTTCTGGACCAGTCATATCTATAACCTTAACTCTACTCATTTCATTCGATGCTCTCACTTTCTTATTAGGTTTCAATTTTCCATCTTCTAATACTTGATCTACACTTCTGTACACATATTTCACTTTCTTCTTCGTTGCGTTGCTGTCTCCTTTTCGCCACTGCGATAATTTGCCTTTAGGATCTTTTCCCTCCTCCGCATCTTCTTCCTTCTTTTTTTCTGGCACTTTTGGGCATTTTTCTGGACCATAAGCGCCAATAGCACCTCTGCCCTTTCTCAAATGTGCTTCTACCGGGGCACTTATGCCTTGTAATTGTTTACCTAATCCTTTGCCAGGTTCGAAACCCATCTAAATTATTAACAAAATTTTTTAAGTGTATCTTTATAATAAAAACCATAAATGGTAGAGAACTTTATATACGTACCTGTAATAGTAATTTTGCTCCAATACCTTTTGTATGGACTTCCCAACTACCCATTCCAGTTTGCATAAGCAAGGGGTTAACTTTATTTTTCTTTCTACGTAAGCCAGCAATATCTCCATCTGTATTCATAGAAAAGGATGCACGTAATGGTGCCATGCTTGGTCGTTCATCTTCAGAACTAAAATAATGAAATCAAAAGATAAGAAAATCAATGCTGAGCCACTATCGTCTCTTGAGGCAAAACTATATAACAAGTATCAACTGGAACAAAATTACAAACTGTCTGACAGATCACAAAGGGTTTTCTTACGAACAAGTAAGATAAGAAAATGTAATACCTTGAACTATTTGGGTATTCCCTCTGCGATTTACTTGCATTCTCATTGTCGCTATCATCTTCATCTTTCTCCTCCTTTTCCTCTTTCGGTTTCCCTGCTTGTTGAATACCACCTGCTACAAAACTAACAGGTGCAGTATAATTCTTTGGTCCTTTATCAAAAGTTCTAAACGATGGTCTGGCAGATAATTCATCTTCGTCACTATCATCTGCCCAAATACCTGAAGTAAAATAATTTTGATTGGCACACGAAGTCACTCAAATATTTAAACAATTACACTATTAAAGATTACAATTACGCTATTAACAATTAAATTATTAAAGTAGAAATCTTACCAAGCATTTGTTGCTTTTTGGTTAATTTTCGTCTGGGACGATTGATATTAAATTCATTTTCAAGATCATAGTCTGTGATTTCAAAACTTTCTACCTCGTCTTCGGACATTTTGTCAATGTTTTATAATACCTTCGATGAAACAAGTTTTCAAAAATCTTCACTGTTTTACATTTAATATGTCGCGTACTCACTACGTAGAAACAACAATAATATTAGATTACTTAATAAATGTTAGAGGTTATGTTTTATTATATTCACAAGAATACAGTCAACGCATCTCTCTGATCTGTGGTAGAGAGGAAATGAGAGTGCTCACGCCCGGGGTTTTTTCTGTCCGTACTTCTGTCAGTATAGACAGAGACAGTACATTACCCAAGTGAAATTTTTATTAAAATAAAATTTAATTTTAATAGAATGGAGATAGATTGCATGTAAAATAAATTTGTTAACATGGAATAGAACCTATACCCATATTTAGCATGTTGAAAATGGATAGAAGTTCTGTTCCATGCTAAACCTAGTTATGCTCTTGTCTCTGTCTACACTGACAGAAGTGCTGGCAGAAAAGTCCCCCGACGTGAACACTCTCATATCCTCTTTGTCTGTGGTTGCAGCAAGAAGCGAGTATAGTAATGTTTTTGTTTTCAAGATGTCGCTGTAAGCACTGCAAGCGAAAGCTTGTTCGTAAGTTGGTAGCGCTCGTAAGCTAGGGTTTTGCAAAAGCTACAAATAATTTTGGGTAGTGGCTTGGAGCAGCTTCGTAACCTTACGACGCGTGGTTGACACGGTTTGTGTTATTAATAATTTACCGGGGTTTTTGAAATAATTCCCGTACCTCTGCTAACGGTTTCTCATAATAATCAGTGTAAGTGCTGACAGTGTTAGTGTTGGTTGTTTGCTGGTGCCGGTTTGTTGTTGCATCTTCGTTAAGAAAAAGTTGATCCAACAATGGGAAACGTTCACACCTGTGGTCCAAACGAAGCTCTCGTTGTATCAGGTACGCAAATCAATGGGATACGACAACTTCATCAAGCGGTGCGATATAATGACCTAGAGCTGCTTCGCTTGATTCACTTTCCGTAGCTTTTTACTTGCTTTACCGGCTTCGTAAGATCAACAAAGTTTGTGGTCTGCTTTTTCGAGAGAGGATTCTTGAGATACATCAACAGTCATAATAGATGTCCGTCGTTTTCCTATAATGCGCGTATCATGGGACGAAGCTGACCGGATAGCTATTATGACCTCAGATCTCTTCTCTCGCAAAATCAACTATAAATAGACGCTATTTCATTTTGTCGGAAATTTTTACCATTTCATTTAGTCCATAATAATTCGTGTCTATTTAATAAATTCGTACGATGGTCATCGGTGTTACCGTTATACATTTAGTATGATGTACATAATTGCATTTTTTATTATTTTTGTAAACAGGTTATTTATTTTGGAGCAATGCACTGTAAAAGTCGGAGAAATAATATTTGTTATCACTCTTCCAAGTTGTACAAATATATTTTCAAGTTAGGACAATGAAAAATATAAACGACAATTTGGTTAATTTAAAATTAAATAAATAATGGAATCACAACTTGTGTGTGTGTAGTAATTGAAGTAATATTTCAATCATGAAATGAAATGTAGGATAGAAAAGTAGAATAGATCAGTATTAAACTGATGAACTAACCTTACTTAGCTTGGAATTAAACTATTTTTAGTCAATCATGCTTATATTGCGCGCTATCATTAATAGTATAATAGCAACAAAGTTAATGGGAGTTAAAATATCTTTCATGAGATGGTAAAAGTAACTAGGATATAAAAACAAGATTGAGCTGAATCTCAAGGTGAAACCGATAAACGTACACGTATGTTCGTATGTACTCTAATTCTGCCAATTGAAAATAAGATCAGAGGGTTAATAATCTATGAAAGCGTAGTCAGTACAAACTTTATTAATAGAATACAGTGCGTAATATACTCCGCATACTTATAATTTTATACATATTATCTTTTATGCGCTTCCTAATTTTGTAACCGTTCAAACTAATTTTCTAGTGTTTTATATACAATCTGTGACATGAAATAAATTGCTTTAACACTAGGTTCATGGAACGCTAAAAACAACTATATTACATTACTTTATAAAAATAACAAGAATGCGTCCATCCAAATTTTTAGCCATTTCTCAAAATAATATATACCAAAAGAATTTGTTGAATAATTCCTCATCTGTAATTTAAAAATATTAGAATCTGTCATTTTGACAGGTCCAGTAAACCTAGTGTTAAATATTTTAGCAGAAAAATATTAAAATAGTACGGATAGTATGGAGAAGAAATTAATAAAAACTGAAGAACTTAATAAACATAAAAACATTTTCTACTTTTTTTTTGTTAAATGGCGTTTTGAAACACAAAAATAGGAAATAATTACATTTCTGTTGAGAAACATTGTTTGTTCATTCAATTCAATTTATTGTTTTCGATCATTTTTCGAATATTATTATAGACGACTAGTCAAATGAGTTAAATTTTTTAACATACTGAGATTCTATTAAGACTAACAAGATGGATGGAAAGGATATTAAAAAAATTTCCGCGACGTAGTAGTACAATCGGAAATATTTAAGATGTAGATGCATGACTCATCCAGAGTTTTATGTCACCATCGAACTCCTGACATGCATGTACACGTAAAGTTGTCTTTTGTTGACACGTACAACGATCTGGGTCACCCGATTGTCGTGCAATGTCTCGTGCACGCAAATATGTAATTCATTATCTCCCACCTAACTCATTCAGAGAAATTACATTCTACTATGAGAATATTGCGTTGTACGTATGGCGGCCTTTACAGGGACGAACTCTAATTACTATATGGTGCGTCACGAGCGATATTTACGTGGCGGCCATTAGCAGAGCGATATGTCACGATTAAACAATTTCATATTTCAAAATTTATGAGAAATAGACTAAAAATTTTCTAACATATGTTTATACAAACGATTTACTAAAAGCTGCTGTAAAAAAAATATAACGTTCCAAATATTTACGAAAAATATTTACGTAAGGTAGATTGTAAAACGTTTGTTATTACAAATAATTATAATTTATTTTTAATTTATGTTTAAAGTATCTTGTTTTTGTAAATTTGTAAGCTCGTAGATAAGTTTAGAAAACTTTTGTTATGTATAATATATAACATATTAAACGTATATTTTATTGTATATATAAATAATTTATTTCTACTGTTAAGGATCTTGTTTGATTAGAAAGAGAGTAAAGAGTGTATTAATTTTCTTTTATTTATTTTATCAAGATATTTTGTGATTTTTTTCTGTATGTTATAATAAGCATGTTTTTACTTGAAAATAAAGAACAACAGAATTATCCAGTTTTACTGTTATTTTTATTTTTCGTCGTTTATTATAGGATGAATACCACTGGAGCGTATAATTCGTAATTATTTAATTTTTTAGTTGAAATAGAAAATGCTTCATTCGCATTTGTACTCTAATTGCAAGATATGCAAAAAACGGTTAGACTTATTGGAAGATAAGCAAAACATGAAGGAAAAACAGGCTTAGTCTTTGATAAGGCTTCGGCGTTGATGTATTTTACGCCTTCAAATATAGATACGATAAATGCACTGCCAGTCAACGGCGCTTTCCATTTCTAATGAGTTTGTCGGTATCTATGATAAATTATGTCTTTTATAATGTTATATTAGATTATTGTTGCTAGCAAGTTCGAAAAATTTTGTACCAAGTATAGCACGGTTCAGAGAGAGCTTTAAGACGATTATAGTAAATTTGCCAACTCTTTTTTCAGGAATTTTAACATACTCAATAGATAGTCACCGATTTTTATGCAATTTTCCGAAAAAGTAGTTCTTAGTAGCAGTAGGTCGGCCATATTTGGTCCGAAACTATTAAAGCTGGAGGCTGGTTTACGGAACAAAATTGTGTATTTTTTTATAACGAATAAATCTGCGAAAGCAAATTTCCAATATCGCTATTTGTTTAAATAATATTTTAAAAAAGAACTATTTTTTTCTTAATTTTTCCAATTTAATGGAAAAAATTCATGGTGACCTTGAAAATTCCTAAAAAACAGTTGACAAAAAATATATTATTGAAAGGACAACAAAGTGTTTCTGTTTGTTAGGCGTTCAGAAATATTTTTGCCAATTTTCATTAATCGCCATTCTTATAAATTTCCATTATGAAACCAGTATAAACATATAAGCATATAATTTAGTCATGCTTCCTGTTTCTCATACAGAAAATGGCAAAAACTTTTCTACATACCTATGCTTCGTAGATACGTTGCATTTCAACTTTCGTTTATTAAAATATTCCTGAAAAACAGTACAGTTATAAACAATTGTATCAGAGAAGTAAACAGAAACATACAATCGCTTGACACCAAACGCCGCGCATAAGTTCTAAAATCGAGATTTTCGAAAGCTTTCACAAATATTGTGACGAGACAATCAGGGTTCCTATAAGGAACAATTCATCGTTAACTCTGTAAGACCTCTAATTAATACCCCCAAAATTGTACATTTATAACAAGAACATTACGAATTCTACTAACAGAATTATATCACTATTAAAACTAACAGACACTTCAAATTACGAAGAAAGACAATTTTGTCACAATTAATTGATACACAAATCCAGTGATAACTCAGTAACCCATTCCAGGGGGTTTAACCCATTCACTGCCACTAGAGCGTTTTACTCTGGACGCCAAAACATAGATTTTCACAAAATATAATAATATTTAGTTGTAGATATAGAACTAAAATGGATTTACAGTAATAAAAAAAAAACACAACAGACGCTTACTACGAGATATCGTAGTTTCTCAAGGCCTTTATTGATAAGTTCCAATGGAAGTCTCTAAAAGAATACTTAACAGCATTAACAACTGCATCGAAACGACTGCGTCTTAATCTACTTCCGTCAAGACTTTAATCAGCTACCTAACGAAGTAGTTGGCTACTTGAACAACTTCACTGCCAAAACTCCTTGATCATATCGGCCGCCTTCTCTCCAATCATATAAATCCCCGCGTTCACGTGACCGGTAGGTATGGTCGGCATAACGCTCGCATCAGCCACCCTCAATCCCTTCATGCCGTAAACTCTAAGCTTGGGATCTACAACGGCATAAGAATCCCTCTCAGGTCCCATCTTCACGGTTCCAATCTCATGATTCATCATCGCCGGCAGATGCTTAATGGCGCACCGCCAATAGTCATCGCTGGCGAACTCGAATTCCGTGCACCCAGGAATCTTGATGTCGTGCAACCTACTCCCATATTTTCTGAAGGGAGCGGTCCTGGAGATGTTGATAGCATGCTTGATGCCCTCCAGGATGATCTCCAGGTCTGCCGGGTGATCCAAGAAATTAGGATCCATTCGTGGCGGATCGAACGGGTTCTTGGACTTTAAAGTCAGCCTGCCGACGCTCCTAGGATTCTGCAAAATAGGCCAAATAGACCAGGCGTCCTGATTTTCGATTGGCTTGTAGACTGTGTGGTAAAGCTCAGGAGAGATTCTTAAAGCCTTTTTCAAGGGTATACCCCCGTCGGAGTGTACTGACCCAGCGACGAACAATAGTTCGACGTCGGGCCTACTGTCAGGGGCGTACTTCGTCCTGATGAAGGCCAGAGCCTCTGCACCACCTGGCATGGACATCAGGCCGCTTCTATTTAGAAAGTATTGCACGAAAACGCTAGGTCTGGCCAGTCTGCTCTGCAGCAAGGCCACCGGTTGATTCGCCATGAACGTTAGCCCCAGGAATCCTATATGGTCGTACATGCTATATCCTACTTTTAAATCCTTCAGCACTTTGATTCCTAGCTCCTCTAAGTGATCCCGAGGACCTATACCGGACAGCATTAGCAACTTCGCTGAGTCGATGGTCCCTGCAGATAGGATCACCTCTTTTGAACAGAAGACTCGTTTGCGCTGGTTGTTTTGGACAAACTCGACGCCGTGCGCTTGGTTATCGTCGTTAATTAAGACTTTAGTGACCATCGCGCCCGTTGCTATGTCGAGGTTTGGACGGTTCACTCGCAGGTACGCCTTCGATGCGCTGCATCGGGTTCCTCTGTCTAGGTTCGCTTGAACGTAAGAGAAGCCGATTTGATCTTCCCCGTTGTAGTCTACGATCTTGTAGCCTAGCTCGCGACCAGCTTTCAGGAACGCTTTCGATAGTTCTGTATGGTAGGGCACGTGCTCCACGCACAGGTGGCCTTGATCGCCGTGGTAGGAGGAGTTCTTGATACCTAGAAACATAATGTTTCATTATACTATCTTTCTGTTGTGTTCGATTTTGCAAGATACGACAGACTCACCTGGCACGTTGAATTTCTCGCTCTTTATATAATACGGCAAGATTTCGTTGTAAGACCAGCCCTCGTTTCCAAGCGCAGCCCAGATATCGTAATCCAGCTTGTTCCCTCTCGTATGGATCATATAATTAAGAGAGCTAGTGCCACCTAGGGATTTCCCCCGGGGCCAGGAACACTGTCGGTTGATCATCCCCAGGCAGGCATTCTTCTGCGGCTCGATGTTGTAACCCCAGTTGTAGTTCGACAGTTGGAAGTATCCTACGAGGATTGGGATCTGGTGTAGCACCGTTTCGGTTCCACCTGCCTCCAGAAGCAGCACATTCCATTTCTTGTTCTCCGAGAGGCGATTGGCAAGGACGGAACCTGCAGAACCGGCTCCGACAACGATGAAGTCGTATTTCTTGTTATTGGGGTCGACCCTGTTCAGGACTTCTGCCGGTGGACCGTATGTCCTCAATGATTCTAGCAGCGATTGAGACTTTACGGGGACGGCGAGGAACAATGCCAGAAGCAGCACACCGTAGGCTACGTGTACCATATTGCTGTGAAGAAGCAAAGCACTGATTTAGTAGTGGACATTGACTGACGATTTTTATGTTAAATCTGAATTTTTCGTTGCTACGCAATCTTCAGAGACCCCGAGACCTAACCCTCTTGTTCATAACTGAAAAAGGCTATGGGCGGGTTTGAGGATCAAAATCGCCCCCGACCTCAACAATTCGGTGGCCTACCAAAAAAAAGAAACCTTCCCGGCAAGTTTCAGCCCGACAACTCGCCTGTAAAGGTGGTTACACAGATTTTGTAATGCATACACACCAAACTGGTTTGACATTGTCACGCCAAGGGAAAGTTACACATTCCTGTACAGCACGGTACTGCGTAACACAGCATCCGGAAAACTCGTAGCAAAAGTATTTGCATGTCTTCGAGATAAAAATAGAACACTTGGACGAGAAATTTCCGTAGAAGAAGCTAGCACGATTTGACACTGTTTCTGTAACTGTTGCAGAACCCGAAAAAATGCAAAAAGCTGCGCGATTTAAAAAAAAAATTATCATTTATCCTTGTCAATGATACCACTGAAGTGCGCACCACTTTGCCAGCCCCGTTCATTCACGTTCACTTTTATAGACAGTGTTATACAGGTTGTCCCAAAAATTTTATATTTCCCTTAGAAGGCTAATTCCTGGGGTCATTCGCAGAAACTTTTTCCTTTGGAAAAACATTCTCCGTGGCGTGGTTGAGGAGTTATTAACAAAAAACACGGACCAATTAGAGCACAGGTACCGATGTGTCGGGCGATGCCATTGGCCGAGCCGGCATCCGGCCGCAGTAGCCGTGTTCCGATTGGTCTGTGTTTTTCGTTAATAACTCCTCAACCGACCTGCGGAGAACATTTTCGCAAAGGAAAAAGTTGCTTAAAATGACCTCGGGAATTACCCCTTTGAAGGAAGTAGAATATTTTGGGACACCCGATAGTTTACATTTATTCCGAGTAAAGCTGATTACCTGACCATTCGTGGACATCTACACGAGGTACATGATCCCATTCTTGGCAACTCGGGAATCGAATCCAGCCATTATGTCATAAGCGAATGCAGTCTCTTTGGCAACAAGATCCGATTAAATGGCTTCGTTCTAAATTGCTGCGCTTGCTTTATTATTTTACTTTTCCGTATTTCTCGTTGGAATTGTTCTCCACTTGTTTCACGGTTAGACTTCGTATATTTCAATTATTTAACCTTCCTACGCTCCTCGGAAATGTTCCACTGAGAATTCACTAATTTTCCATTTAATTGTATTTTAGTCACAATTTGGTCGTAGAGACGCGAAAGGTCGTACAGTATCCAAAATGGGAGAATTTACAACCGAGGAACGTTCGATGATTAACGAAATGCTCGTGACCGGCGTTAGACGAGTTTTCCCTACACGCTGCAATTGATTTTGTAACGGTAATTATCGTTGTCAAATTGTTGTTACCATTATCCTTGGCACGAATGTCCAGTTAACCAGTTCTGTCGCTACCAAAAGACCGGACGACGTTGCTTGTCCGCCAAAACTGCTTCTGGAGACCCAGTGTCCACTTTCCACTTCGAGATCCACCAGAGAAATGCGCTTTCTCGTTGCCGTTCACGTAATACTTACCGGACTTGAGTAATGCCGACTTGGACTCCACGCGACCCCTTCTCGTGTTTTCTGTGTTCCGGCGTGCATCTATTTGATCTCGTGCACGTTTCACTTTTATACCCCGTAAATTGTACACTATCCTCCAGAAGTTTTAGATTAGCATATCAGGCACACTTACGCCAATGTGTGTGACTCCAGGTGTAGCAAGTGCGGCGGTCACATTGAAAATATATATTAATTAATTTTATTTTTTGCCAAACATTCTCTTTAGTACAGGGTCTCTCAAAAATCTTGTATTTCCTTGGAAGGGATTCCTCGGAGCATTTGAAGTAACTTTTTCCTTTGCGAAAACGTTCTCCACCGCTTTGTTAAGGAGTTATTAACGAAACACGCGGACCAATCAGAGCGCAGCTACAGCGACACGCCTTAGCGTTGCCATTGGCCGGGCCGGAGTCCGTCCCCTGCAGTCGCGCTCCGATTGGTCCGTGTTTTTCGTTAATAACTCCTTAACGAAGCGGCTGAGAACGTTTTCGCAAAGGAAAAAGTTACTTCGAATGATCTCAGGCATCATCCCCTTGAAGGATCTTTTGGAAATCCTGCTGTTCCAGTTAGAACCGTGCAACTATTAACATTGAACGTCCTTAAAATCAAAAGTTTATGTCTCCTTTCTCAAAACAGATTTTCTACGACTAAAAAATTAATAAGAAGTTAAATTGCCCCAAACGTGGCAGACCGTACTGTGACCAATTACATCCATTTTCTGTGGATACAATGGACGACTTAATACTTATAGACGGTACTGTACTCGTACGCTCCATCTGAGCAAATGTGTCCCATTATTTTTACCAACTGCAGTACTCTTCGTACATCTTGTTAAGTATGTTTTGCAGCCGGAGATAGTTCAGTGATCTTCAGGTACTACAATAGAACCTCGATTATCCGAAAACAGTGTTATTCAGCGCACGAACACGTGTTTACATGTTTGGCTCATGCAGTATCGAGAACGTTCATCGCATAAATCAAACCTAACAATGGATTATACGTTTTTGAGGTAAATATCCGTTTCGATCAATTTTAATAGTACAAAATTATATATTTTTATTTGCATTTAATGTATGAATTTTTTCTGTGCTGATTTCGAACACCCCTTTTGTTATAAAGTAATAAAAATTTAATTATATTTAAATAAAAATTAAATTCAACCGTATTTGCATAAAAATTAAATTCAATTATATTCAAATGAAAAATTAAATAAAAAGTAAAGTTTATAAATTCGGAGGTTTGCGAAGTTTAAATTTTTGAGATCGATACTATCATAGAAAAAATGCGAAATTTTTTGAGATCGATAGAGATCGTCGATTTCTCGTTTGCGATATAGTAACTCTTTAATGCAATGGAGTAATATAGATTATAAAATGGTGGAACGAGTAACGTACCTTGGTCCCACAGCAATTGACCGTAAAATCGATCGCCGATACGCATAGTTCCGACAGTAATGTTACGCAACAAGTTTCGAATTAGTTAGCAATTCAAATTCGAAAGTGAAATCACATATATAGAAAAGAAATTCTCTCTGCGTGGAATTAAAATTCTATCGGAATAATGAATTAGCGTCGGGAAAGTACTACACATGCACGTCGCAAATTATTTTCAGTGTTACACCGTTGCCTAGTGCGTGGAATGTTTTAATTACAACCGGAAAAAGGAAGGAACCTGCTCGCGAATGTGTTCACAAAGGAAAAACGACTAACGATTATTCCTATAAGAAATTCGAACAAAACTCGCCTGCGTTGTTTCACATACCAAATAGTTTACGAGTCATTTAGGTGGCATACATAGGTGAATCACCCTGTATAGACATTTATTTCTTCTCTTAATAATTTCAACGAATCGAATTCAATATTGGTGAAAAAAGGTCAGAAGCTTTTCAAAAGTCTCTCGGTAATGTTACTTCGTGTTAATAGTTCTGGAAATTACTTTCTACTGTTTTATAACACCATAAACTATATTATTAATTTAAGTGCTCGACTAATGAACTGGAGAGAAAGTTTGTATTGATAAAAGCTTCACCACTTTCCCACCTCTTTAGACTAATTTGATTGATCATTCCTAAAAACACTATTAATGGAAAATGAAAATTGTTGCGAGATCAGCTCGAGTTGATAACTACCGAGTAAAAAGATTATGAACAAATTAAACGATCTAAAAGTAGAATTGAAATGATCAAAATTTCTATTGAGAAATTTTGTGATAAAATAAGTTTTAATAAAAAATGAATAAAAATGAACAGCTTTAAGAATATTCAGAATTTTTCAAAATATGATCGATAAAGGAATATTATTACACAGTTTTGTAGCTTGCAGTCGCGACTGTCCCGCAAAAAAATGTATAATAAAAACTAGAAGTTGGACTGACGATAAAAGTGAACGGATACCGGGGTCTATTTTGCAATTTTGGTATGAGCTTCGTAAATAGAATACATAGTCCAGAGCAGCAGAACCAGTACGCAGACGAAGGAAAAGTATATTTCTTGCCGCCAGACGCTAGCTTATCATAAATATAGCCTTGTACATACCTATTCATAGCTTTCATGTTGCGCACATGGAGAGCCACTCTAATTCCTTTTACCAAAACTATTTCGACTTTTTTCATAGCTAACATTGTCGCACAAAAATTCGTTACTGTTTGATTTATTGCTGATTAGCAGATTAGAATATTACAATATTATCAAATTGAAAAAATTGATTTAATTAAGGGTAGTATCGATCAATGAATTTTAATTTCATTTTCTTTTTAGATATTTTAGATATTTTTAGATATTTATTTATACCCCTTGCTGTATTTTAAAATAAGTATTTGGGCATTTAATAATTTTAAACAAACAAACAATTAAAATATTCAATATAACTATAATATGCAGCCTGACTGTGGTGAAGTAATAAAATCGAAGCCGCGCGTGTAATTTTTCGAAGACCAAAATTTTATAAAATAAATGAGAAAATATTTTTTTAAGTTGATTGAACATTTTTTTACTCACTGCAGGTGATCCAAGCTTCACGCGATGAAGTTCACTGTCGGTCTGCCGTGATTTCTCTGCCGTTTGTTTGAAGGAAAAATGTGTTTTATTTTGATTGGTTTAGAGGTCGGTGTTTCACGGTTAGAATGAATTCGGAAAGGGAGGAGGAACGAAAAAGGAAGGGAGCCCTTTGCCCTGGGGCCACTAGAGACACTAGCTTTAACGTCGGTAGCTTTAGTGCTATATAGCACTACTATTTACTAGCACTAGTATTTTAGTATTTTAGGATACAACAATTTTCGCAAAAATAATATTTTCGAATAGCACGTTTAATGTTTTCTAACAAATAAATACGCAATAGTCAGTTTATGGTTCTTTATTTAACCCCCAACCATCCTACAGTTCTTCATTTTCGGATTTTGCAAATTTAACTATTTACTTTTATGTCGTATTGATTGTTTATTGTTGTGTCAATTTAACAAGGACCAAAATTAAGTTGGAGAATGAGGGATGGATGGAGGTTAATTACAATCTTATATGAAAGTTACAGTTTATGGCACGTAGATAGCATAGTTTACCTGAGACAACATAATTCTTTATTACAGTTGCAAACGATTGTTACTTGTATCAAATCGTATAAAGATGCAAGATATTACAAACAAGTTATAAAAATTATTCCTTTGTCATTTTTATCTTGTACATCAGGCCTGACCAATCAGTCCGTTCCCCCAGTACTGAAGCTTTTGTCACCTCCCACCTTAGTCGAACGAAGAAGTGGGAGAACGATCCAAGTGTGGCTCACGGGCCGCGAGTTGGACAGGCTTGTCAATCTACTTTTCATTCGACATTGTTACACGCATACAACATCCTTACTCATAGTTTATTGATTACATTATGACAGAATTAATGTTCATAATAAAATTAGTATTCATAAAATTCTTTATACAAACATCAATAAAAACGCTTAAAATCTAATTCAACAACAACCATCGTTCCACTATATACATAGCTTCAAAGAAACTATCACAAAAGCCACTATCATCATCATCAATTAGTTTTAAAATATATTTCAACAAATATCGCTACAGTTAATTGTCTAAAAACACTTAGAAAAATCACTATCATCATCTCGTCGTCGCATAGTCTAGCCAGTCGCTCTTAACAAGGTCCGCACCCTTCTCGCCGATCATAATAACCGGCGCGTTAGTATTGCCACTGCTAATAGTCGGCATGATGGAGGCATCGATCACTCTCAGACCTCCAACTCCATAAACCCTCAATCTAGGATCCACCACAGCAGTAGGATCGCTCGGCGGCCCCATTTTTGTGGTCCCAACGGGATGATATATCGTCATGGAGATATGCCTGATGTGGCACTCCCAATAAGCATCCGAGGCGAATTTCAAATGCTTGCACCCTGGCAGATTGACTCGATGCGTTCTGGAGCCGAACTGCCTGAAGACCTTCGCCTCGCTAATTTTCATAGCGATCTTGGCGCCTTCGATCAAGGTAGCGATGTCTCTAGTATCGGCGAAGTAGTTGGCGTCGATAATAGGGCTGCTGAAGGGATTAGAGCTTCTTAACCTAACAGTGCCGCGAGACCTTGGTCTCAGCAACAGTGGCATGATGGTCCACGCGTCCTTGTCAGCGATGGGCTTGTAGACAGCGTCGTAGACCTCATCGGTAATTCCCAGGACCCGCTTCACCTGAACTCCGGCGTCAGAATTGATGGAAGCTGGCGCCATGTGAAACTGAATGTCAGGATAGTCGATGGACCTGTTGGCAAACTTAGTGGGGACAAAGGCGTAGCCCTCAACCCCTCCTAGGGTTGTCATAGGCCCTCTACCATTGGCCACGTAATGCATGGTGATTGGCGCAGCCTGAAGACGGTTTTGCACTATGGCAACTGGCTTATCGATCAAGAAAGTCAAGCCTCCCATGCCGACATGATCTTGGAGGTTATCTCCCACTCGGAGATCCTTGAGCACGGGAATGCCTAACTGCTGAAGATGCTCGCTGGGTCCTATGCCCGACAGCATCAGGATTTGGGGGCTGTTCACGGCGCCGGCCGAGAGGATCACCTCTTTGCGAGCTCTGACGATCTGCCTGCGACCGTCGCGGTAGAATTCGACGCCAGTGGCTCGCATAGTCACTGGGTCTACCAGGACTTTGGTCACGTGGGCATTCATGGCCGTGTGGATGTTCCTACGGAGTCTCACGGGCCGAAGGAACGCCTTCGCTGTGGAGCATCTGCTGCCCCTGCGGATGGTTCCTTGGGCGATCATGAAGCCTGTCTGACGCTCGCCGTTGATGTCCCTGTTCTCGTAGCCCAGCTCCACCCCCGCCTGCACGAACGCGACTACCAGGGGCGTTTTCCATGGGGCTTCTTGTACCTGTGAGATTGGAAAAATAGGGAATATATCTGATTTTCCGTTTGTCCAACGAGGACATAGCATCATACGCACCGTTAGGTAGCCGCCCGTAGAGTGATAGGTGCTCTTCTGCAGATAAGGGTTGCGGTTGTCCTCGGACTTCTTGAAGTAGTACAAAGCCTGCTCGTAGCCCCAGCCAGGATTACCGAGAGACTCCCAGTAGTCGTAATCGTGGCGGTTTCCGCGGACGTACAACATGTAGTTGAGCACACTGGAACCGCCTAGAACCTTGCCCCGGGGCCAATTGCAGCGGCCACCCTTCATCGCCAAACAGGCCCTGCCAGTTGGCTCTGTTTTATATTTCCAATCCAGCTTCGTCAGTTGAAGATAGGCAGCCAACGAAGGCACGTCCGTTATTTCGTTCTCGTCCGGCCCGGCTTCTAATAGAAGGACTTTCCAATCCGGGATTTCTGAAAGTCTGCTAGCAACCACCGCTCCTGCCGAGCCTCCTCCTACCACGATGAAGTCGTATTCCGGGTACAATGGGTATCGGTTGATGGGTCGACTTTCCGGGTCCAGTTGGTCGTATCGGTAGTAGGACAGGCCTGCTATTAGCAACGGGATCAACCACAGGCTCGTGCCCATGAGACCCAGTGCTCCCTTCAAGGCGGACGTTACCACTATCGCGCTGAACACCATGCTTCTTCAATTGGAATTTTGAACGAGTTTGAAGATTACAGGGTAGCATAACGCGGCGAAGGACGATGTTAGAGGATGTCTGGAGGTCGAGTGCCTAGTCTTTCGGTCCTGGGTACTTTGAACGGCGTGTAGGGGATTATGGTAATCATCGTGGAGTCCGTGGGCCTGCCGAAGTCTTCATGGAGACGATTGTCCTGTAATTAAAGGGAAATTAGTAAAACGCGAAACTGTACATATTGTTGATTCAATTATTGTCAATTCTAGTATTCCAAACAATTTGCGTTCACCTAATGCGACAATTCTTGGTCATTTTTCAATTTTTTTCCGTTAAACAAATACGATTTCGAGGTTATGGTTGTCCATTACAATGAATATCGTAAAGTGCAACTATTTGAAATCGAAGAAAGTTAAATAAAATAAAACAAATATAAGAAATTTTATTATATATATTGTTCTAAACATACTTGCGAGAAGTTTAAATTCCATACTGGCCTATTAATTTCTTACTTTTACACTACCGCGCAAGAGCATGTCTAATTAGCCAAAGCCATTAACACACTACAAGGTTGTTTAGAAAGTACATTATGTCACCGACCATGGAACTTATATTCAGTTTTTGCTTGGCATCTATTAATATTCTACACCTATATTATACAGATTATATAAAGTAAGAACAAGTGTAAATACAGTTTAATTTGTTCCGAAGGGGATCCCCCGAAGTGGGGATGAAACTGTGACAGTAGAGAGCGCTGCGACAGTTACGGTAGAGACCGATGCGACAGTTACGGAGAGAATACTGTCACCTCTTGTGGGACAGCCTGTAGCGTCTTCCCATCGCTAAAATGAGAAGTTTAATAGTCAGTCCGAGTGGATCGAGTTTGGTAGCACATGATCCGGGCGATAGGAAGGATGAAGGAAGAAGGAAGGCTGGAGGAAATGTCTTGAATTTAATTGCTCGGTCGACTAGGTTTAATTTGACATGGGCCGCGGGCCGCAGCACGCTGCGAGTCGCGATGGTACGTTAACTTGCGGCAACAAATTGACGAAGTTATGTCGTCGCCGGTGGAAAACCGAGATGGTGATCTCATAACGGGGAAAGGAGAAAGTGTTCCACCAATGTAAACCTTCGCCACGCACGTTTCCCTTCCAAGAGGCTCCTGTGGTTACGTTACTTACGCAGCGGCCTCTCTCTGTTCCGTTCTGTGGCTTCATTGCCAGCCTTCCTGTGACCGTGAAAACGATTTTAAACCTTGTCCGCCCTCCGTGCTAATTTGACGCATTTTTTATCAAGAAAATTTTTTCTACTGTTTGAAAACCGATACATCCATTTTAAAAGCATATAGAAATATACTGACCCAAAATTGGTTTTTACGATTGCGTAAAAAAGTAGCGGGTATTAAACGTTCATGACAAATCTAAAGAAGAAGAAAATAAGAAACATCAATCTCAATCTCGAACACAGAGACATGAGCACGGACGCCAGACGAGTGGAGGGAGCACGAATCGAGGGGAAAACGCGTCACGTGCCCCGGCGGAAGTGTGGGGATAGCTTCTTAGTAGGGGAAGTTAGAGTGGGACGACACCAGTCTTAATCTGCTGGGGGAGAATATTACTCGAGATCGTTCGAAATTACACTTTTCCATGGTTTATTTACAACGTGCATTTTCCACCGAGAAAAGAAAAACTGAACTCTCGTCGCACGAGAAAGTTTTAAGAAGGCCGTTTCAAATCAGATCGTTTGCCGTAACATGGAAAACGATGTCGAACGATGCTTGTTCAATAGTAGGATAAAAAACGAAAGAGAAACTAGCAATTCGTTCGATGGGATCGTTCGCGAGATTATCTTCTAACTACAGGTGTCTCTCTTTAAATAAATATCATTCGAGACTGAAATCAGTATTCCCTGACCGCCTACTGTAACTTGTTGGTGGACAGTACAGGCTTATGCAACCATTTTTAGAGACATTATTACACACATTTTTTAGTCTCTTTCCAAGTTGAATTTAAGAATTATTTTTATTTTTATTATTAATTTCATATTTTTAACTTTAAATTTAATTTCATATTTTTAACTTTAAATTTAACTTCATATTTTTAACTTTAAATTTAATTTCATATTTTTAACTTTAAATTTTATTTGATACTTTAATTTCATATTTTTAACTTTAAATTTTATTTAACACTTTAATTCAAAGTTTTTATTTATTTTTCGATAAATTCAAGGATATCATATCTCAATATTTTTTGATGGTGGAATTCCGATTTTTCACGGGCGCACGAATAAAATGCGGCGTCCCTGGCACGATGCCGTGAAGTTTCTGTATCACGTAAGAAAGTAACGCGGAAGCTGGCTGAACATTTCTTTCTAAAATTGTTCGTTCAGTCGGCAGCGGAAGGAGGCTCCGGTAATATTTTTCTAGGCTATTGCGCGAACTCATAAGCTGAGTTCTCGGCGCGTACTGTAATCAAGTTTTTCTGCTGAGCCTTCCATATCTTGCGACAATTATTGGACAGTCTTACTACTGTTACGATTTTTTGGATTCTTTCTTTAAACAATTTTAATGCTAGGGGGAGATTCCCTAGTGCCGGACACTTAGCACATCATCTACCAACGACTCTTCCCCTTCTACGATGCTATTCCCCACGCTTCTCCCACTCTTCCTCTATGCTTCCGCTTTGAATCCGTCACGTGACGCGTTTCTAATTTCTAATTCGGTTCTGGTAGAAAGAGGGGGTAACTGTATTCCCCTCAATTCGAGTCAATTCCCCTCACCTGGTTACACTGTTTCTAGTGTTTAGGCAACCCGAAGTTTATAAAAATTTTGTTTATTAAAATGTTGTTTACTAAAACCAATATACTCTATGTGCAATATAAAGAGGTAATGGAAAAAATACTTTTCAAAAGATATAATAATACAACGGTTATTCTGATTCGAAGTGTACGTCAGCAATTATGACACTGACTGAAGATACTGATTTCAGAAATCTATTACACTTCCTAATTTGATTTGTTTCGGCCGGATTAGCAGTTCCTTTGCGGCAATGTTACGTTCCAGTATTTTTCTGCGGTTTATTGTATATTTCCTGCAGTGGGTAATGATATGTTTAAGCGCAAGTGGAGCGCGGCGAGTTCCACTAAATAGTTTTGATATTGATGTGATAATAGCTACGAGTAGGAAGGATTGTTTGTTCTTATCTGTTGGAATTCTCGTATTTCAATATTTATGGCCTGCTGTAGGCATCAATTAAATCATATGACATATTAGTTCCCTGAGTATTCAAAATACAAATAAATTGTTCAGACGAAAGTTGTATGGCATCGTGATTAGACTGCAGATTTTTATGCAAAGTAAAAATTATTTATTATTTAAAAAATTATTCATTATTTAAAAAATTATTCATTATTTTAAAAATTATTTATTATTTCAAAAATTATATATTATTTTATTTATTTATTTTCTTAACGACGTCATACAGTTGAAAATAATATAACAGTCCTGGCAAATTATTTGAATGGTTTTACTTCTTAGGTTTACGTGTATCTGTTTCTTTTTTCTCTTTTCGATTCGTCTTACCCGTAAAATAGGATGAAATGCCATAGAAAGTTGGCGTAATTTTTAGAATTTCGTAAGTTGCGTAATTATGCGAAACCGGTCACAACCGTTTCCAATAGAAAGGCACGCGCAATACTCATCGTTTGTTTTCTCTTCGCGCGTATTAACCATAATTAACTCATTAGCTGTAATTTACGACTCTCTGCGAAGCGTTCGCAGAATTGTAATTTCTACCACTTGCCAATTTGCATGCAAAATAGGTAAAGAAATTAATTTTTTTATTTTTATATCACTCTTAAGGAGTTAAAAAAATGGTATCGAAATGTTTGTAAACATGATAAAAAAAAAAGTTATTATGTACAAGTATAAATTGCATCTAAAGTTTTAAAAATGTTTATTTAAAAAAAAGGTATGACAAGATTTTCGGTGCAATTATTTAGTTGTAATTTTGGAACAATTTTTTCTACTGTAAAGAATATCACAGTACCTATTAGTTTTTCATTTCATATAGCCGTATAGTTTTTTATTCAGAGTTCAATTGTCTCTGCAACCACAAGATTACCATTTACCCAATGTAATAAAAAATCGCAATATGACCTTTGTATCTCGACAAAAAATCAAAATACAAAAAATCTAATTAATACGCTATATGCTACCCTCGAAACCATACAACTTTTGTTTCAAGCATTTTTTTATACACCAATTAGTTTACAGGTGATTCAAGTGGCACACCTGGCTGAATCAGTCTGTATAACAATTAACGACACGTAGACACGGAATGATAGGAATTTCAGTATTGTAGGAACGTTCGATTCTAGAACTTCCGATATCCGCCATGAATATTTCACGCGGCCCATTTGAATCCTCCATGTTTAATTCACGCTTGATCGCGGTTCAATTTTCCTATCGACCATTGTCACGACTCGGCACCGCATCGCCTAGTCGCTCTTACACAATCAATTACGCTCGCTGAATTTTCTCGCGTGTAATCACCCGTGCACCCGTATCCGCTTATTATCGCTCCGTGACACCTGCATTGCACACAGAGTGCGCCGAGGTGGCCAGACCGGGGAAATTGAGGGAAATACAATTACCCCCTCTCTGTATCGGATTAGTCACGTGAGACTGTGACAAGTACACGACAGAGACGAAACGCGTCACGTGACTGGGCCGTGGCGGGTGGGGATGCTCGTCGCCGGGGAGTAGGGGAATGGCGTCGTGGAAGGGGTAAGTCAGAGTAGGAGAGAAGTCTTGGTCTGACATTTGATTTTTTTTATAGAGTTTTGTATTTTTTCAAGAATAATTTGAGCAATGCATTTTTTTGTAGCTTACTGTATATTTTTAATGATATTTATTTAATATTCTTTATTTTAAATGCTGTCATAAAGATTAGATAGTTAATTTTACGTAGTTATACACAATTATTTCTCTCGTTTATGTAACTTCAACGACTGAAGTTTATTTAATGTTGTTTAATAATTTTGAATAAATAATTTTTTGATTCATATTTAAATGCTTATACACCACTATTTTGTACAGTTCGAAATAATCAGGTATGCAACAAAGTAATATTATTATTGAATCTGTCCGTGTGAAATGTAATTTTATTCTATTATACGAACTATGCACCAACACAATGTGTTGATTGTCTCGATCACTTCAACCGCCAGCGTGATGATTCCGAATGATCCCAAGCAATCATGGACAACCGCGCACGTTTAATTCTCGGCGTACCTGGCATTCATCCGCGGGGTAATTTCCAACTAATGTGCCTGCCCCTTTACGGCGGAGTCACGTGTATCCACTTTTCCACCGTTACCACGTGCTTTAAGCCGTTTAACCTTTTATCTACTACCCCTTCATCAGAATAAATTTTCGATTTTTTCTTTTTATTCTCTCTTGCGCTTTTGCTCCATATAAATATTCACTAAAAGATTTAATTGACCACGTTGTCGATTATACAGGGTTGGCCAATAACCTTGATGACCTCGAATAGTTGTTTTTATAGAATTTTTTTAAAATTACATATACAATGTACCCACGATATGAAGTGATATTATACAATAGTTACTGTTTGAATTAAATTAATATAGATATTAATCTTCAAAATTTTAATGAAATTTGATTTACTCAATCTTCCATCAAAAAAATTGATTTGTCAAATTGGAGAAAAAGCTGCGTCTTCCATGTATGACCAACGTGTTAACGAGGTAATAGATATAAATAAACAATTGATTATACGATACTGTGGGATTTAACAAAAAGTTTAAAACAAACATAAAATAAGAATATTAATAAGAGTAAAATAAGAACATTAATTGGGATCTAATATTGATACTAAGAAGGACAAAATAAGGATATTTATAATTGTAAAATAAGAATATTAATTAGGATCCAATGCGAATGCTAAGAAGGAGAAAAGAAAGATACTTCGTTATCTAATCGAATTGATATCGTAACTATAATTTATTCTTATTCTGTGGACACCGATACAACTATCCAATGACATGCAAACTGGATTGCGCTCTGTTTTATAATTGAATAAATGACAGATCGATTTTCGCATGAGACACTTTCCATTCGTAGCGAGACACTTGCTAATGATTATGCAAGTAACATAATCCACATATTTTTAGTTCTGAGATGTTTAAGATTTTATCGTTACAATTTAAACATTTTTTTAAATTATTTTGTTCGTAATTATCTTAAAAAAATATTATTTTTATAGATTTGTGATAATAACTTTTCAAATGTTTATCACCGATTTTTTAGAAGAATTGTATAGCTTATTAAAATAAGAAATATTCATAAATGTAACAAACTGCGACTAACACGATAAAAAGTAATAACTACAAAATTGACACAATTTTCGAAAATATCAACGATACAATGCCATTGAAAATTAGAAGATGGTCCCGATACAATTTTGGGACAGTTGAAACAATTTTCAAAAATATCAACGATGCAATGCCATTGAAAATTAGCAGACGGTCCCGTTACCGTTTCAGGACACTCGCATACACGAGACTGTCAATTACATACCAGCGCTACAGTCACAATTTGAATTGCAAGTCACGTGTAGTTACAGGGCCATTTTCCATAATTGATAAAACTTCGGTCACATCCACCGCAGATTCGTCGATTCCGCAGTCACCGGACAAACATTATATTATCAAACCCGACACGAATTCGCGTATCAAACTTTCTCTGATCGTGAGAGGGAATTCCCTACACGCTCCCGGACCTCGAATTTTAGTTCCACTCACCTTCGATCCTCTCGTCGACTTCCGGTGTAGAAAGTTCCCCGTTCAAATCCAGCGACCGTTCACGATTTTGACCTTCGCCGAGCGATCGATCGATCGATCATCCTCGCGTTCCCTTAAAGGACTACCGGCCCTATCGTATAACTTCGATGAATCTGCATTGCGTGACACGAACGGATGAAAGATGGAAAGAAAAAAAAAAATTGTTAGATTTTCGGCGGATCTGTGGCGCCTAACGGATAACGATACGATTCCGTAGTGACCGCCACGGAACCGGTAATGACACTCGGAAGAACTATACCGTACTGTTCCGACACAACACTCCCTACTCGTTTCACTCTCACCGTCCTTGTTGGTCTGGCCGGTGACTGAATTTCCTCGTCCTTCCCGGCCGTGCTTTGGCAGTGAAAGTATTCTCTTCCTGTGGTTACCTACGCACACCTATCCCCCTCTACAGAATGTGGTAACCACCGGTGCTTACACTGACGCAGCCATTACCAGACCGTGCGGTGTGTTACTCCGGCGAGGCTCCCTCGTGCCCGAGGCTCTTACGGTTGTCCGATGTTGTCTCTTTCACGCGGTCCCACTGGCACCCGGAGAATTTCGACCACGGGACTTTCGATTTTTATTCTGGAAACTCTGGGACAATCTTCCCGTTGTGTTTGATCACGGCGCAAACCACACGCGCACGCGCACACACACACATACCCCTGGACAAAAAGATAACACATCTTGAATGTTTGAAACGTTTTCTAGTAAGAATACATTTTTTATGTCATTACTAGTTTTGGACGTGTATTAACCCTTTACACTCGGAGCTATTTTAACTTGAAAATTAAACATTTCTTCCAACCTAAAATAATTCCATTCTATATTATTTTTCCTCATTTTATGGATATGAAATTAATATAATAACTCATAAAATACTTAAATGTTTAGTAATTAATTAGATACTTATCAAACAACTTATTTAATAATGTAAACAATATTTTAAATTATGGTACAGCAATTTTTAGTGGCGACTCCGAGTCGCCATTCGAGTGTTAAGGGTTAACGTGCTCGATATTCACTTTCATAAAATTCCAAGTATGCAAATGCCAAATTTGTGAAAAAAAAGAAATCTGAGTTTCCAGCTTGGGAAACGCATGAGTTAGAATTGGTTATAATGGTATAGTAATTAAAAGAATAATTCTACAAATAAATGAGAAACTTATTGATTGTTTACTTTGTAATAATTCTTTTAAATATTATAATTTCTTTAGTTTATGGTATAGTAGCCACATTGTTATGAATTATATAATTTTTAAAGATTATGAACTATATATATTTTAAAGAAACTATACAATTTTAAAAAATAATAAACTATACAATTTTTAAAAACATAACAAAAGAAAAATAACATTAATAAAAAGATTGTATTGCATTTCGCAAAAGTATAATTTTGAAAGATCACTTGATTAACAGTTTAAAAGTCTATGTTGCACACCACCATAGTTATCGTCCATGCTCCACCTAACAGCTTCGAGCAGCTTTGAACAATTTGGATTGCTATAGGTGTGTACGTGTAAGGCCAATGTCTGACCATGAAAGTGTCAACAGAAAGAAAGTGTTCTTACCATTCTCTCGTTTTAGAAAAGCCATTCTTCCGGTTATTGCTGAAACATAAATTCTCGTTCGACGTGTAGCTAATACGATTGTTAATAAGGGAACTCAGGCTTGCGCTAACAGAACAAATTCACACCTCGCACAGGAAACGTGATAACGATGGTATAACTAGTGCAAATAAAAGCGTATTAACTATGTTGTGACATCGTTTCTACAAATTGAGTCAGTTAGGACCGAAAGTGAAAATGAAAACCGTCGTTTATGGTTGCATAATAAAGAACATATTTATAATCGAATAATTGATAAATATCGATGTCAATGGACCGGTCTAAAAAAGAAAATGAGAAAATTTATAAAAATAATTTTTGTTTTCACAAGGTTCAATGTAAAATTACTGTAAATTACTTTCTGCGCTGCTTTAACATTGGAGCCAACAAGAAGACAAATTCCATTAATTTAATTATTTATTTATTTATTAATGCCCTAAACCGTGTATGGTAAAATATTTTGAAAAGATTGACATTTTCGATTCACGAAGGTGCAAGACTGTGCAAGAGAACCATAGTCCGTAATGCGACGAAGATGATGCCAGGCTACGTGACTATTGTCACGTTGAAAAAAGGGAATGATGTTCGACATGATTACCCACGTACGAATAACAAGTGGGCTAGGAGAAAGGAAGAAGAGATCTATTAGAGCCGACTCGGATGTTTAAACACGTTTCGTCATCTTGAACAAGCGTTCTCTGAGCAGTCTGGAATCCATAGTGAAATGGGAACATGATCAGTGCAGATGGTTACAGACTTTATCCGCCTTCAATTTACTTGTTATGCTATAAAAATGTTATGTATAGACTGCGGATGTTGATGCAATTTTCAATTTTTGTAGGCAAATTTTATGAAAGTCGAACTAAATCAAATCTTATTTTCAGTGGTAGTAACCTTTGTAGATCTGAAATAAATAAAAATCGTACCAAATTCTATTGAATTTTATTTTAAATTTTCACATGCCATAAATGTATAAGATCCACAGTGTAGTTATGTACAAAATAGAGATAATATATATCTGTTTCAAAGCAAAGTTCGCTAATTAACAAAATTTTTTAGGAGATTATACTACGTTCATATTTACTGGTCGATTATCTGTGGGACAATTTTGGAAAAATATATTTCAGTAAAAATTGTCAAGGTATTAACACTAAACTTACAAATGACCGGTTTTATATTTTTCATTTTACAATTATCGAAATTATGAAGTTACTTACATGGAAATTAATTCGATAAATTTTTTTATCCAAGCACATATTGAAATAAAAAATTGCACAAAATCTAAATAAATAGAGCCTTGTCAAAACATTTTATTCGCATTTAGTGCTCGGTAGCTTTAGTGTTAATAATTCCATTGACCTCTCATCACCGTCTAACCTTGACGTAGACGGGTCAAGGACACGTCAGAGCCAATATATTCTTTTTAATCCTTAAGGGGATATCCTAGTCTAGACATTAATTTTTCTGGTCTTTTTAGGAAATTTTTACGAGAAGAAATATAAGTTTTTTAATATTGGCATTTTTCATACATGTTTATTTGTATTCTACGAATATTCACAATTTTTTTTAAGTAAAAATGATCAAAACTGACGGAGTTACATGTCGTTGAAAAAAACAGTGTTCTTTTACATGGCTGACATGATATCTCAAATTCTAGTCGTCCGATCGACTTCAAAGTACACCTTTAGTGGATGTGCCGTTATCGTCTAGAAAAAAATTTTTCTTATCTTTTTTAGCTCGCTAAATATGAAAATAAGTCAAGAAAATCGATATTCAAAATTCAAAGTGCTGCTATTTTGTAAGTTTTCGCTTTTCTTCTTTCATTCTGGTTCACAACATAATCACAATCATAATAATCAAGAATCCTTTTGGTTTTCTCATTTCAGATAAGCAGAATAATCGGTATCGTGTCAGCCAGTAGGACATTTGTTGTTTAAACAAACTTTGTTTAACGACATGTAACTCCGTCAGTTTTGATCATTTTCACTTAAAAAAAAATTGTGAACATTCGTAGAATATAAATAAATATGTATGCAAAATGCGGATATTAAGAAACTTGTATTTTTCCGTACAAAAATTCCGTAAAAAGACCAGAAAAATGAAAATCTAGACTAGAATAGCTCCTTAAGGTGTATTGTCGGTCAAATGAAATGGAACACCACGAGAGCCGCGTATTACACGCGTACGAGTATAATGCGTAATCGCTCAGGAGTTGCACACGCAGCAACCTGTCGCGCAAACCGGATATAATTGAGGCTAGGAAACAGGATCAAATCGAAGAACAACGACCAGCTGGTCGTTACTTCACCGCGTTTCCAGACCGTTGACCCGCTCCACGCTCTACAACAGATTTACAACCCGCGATTTAAGTTTTCCGGTAAATTGCATTTCGCCGCGCCGACCGGCCGACTACCCGCGACGCATTGCTGGCTCTTTGTTGCAGCAACATCGGCAGCACCGTTCTACCACGGAGATCAGCTGGTGTGCACTTGATGATTTTCGATGAAAAGTAGTCCCCGAGGGAAAATAAAATTCACACTTATCGTAGAGGAAACTGAAATTGAAATTAAAATCCTTGAAGAGTTACCCTTAAAACTTTTTCAATATTGGACTATACGACCTGAATTTTTTGAGAAGTTTAAACAATTAGTTTACTACGTGACGCGAACAAAATTTTGAGATAATTGCAATTGGTCGGAATGACAGAGATAAGACTAAAAGTTGTTGTTTACAGCTTTTTTTATGTGGACCTTAAAGAATAGATTTTGTGGATCTGCACTAATTATTGTTGATATTAATAAATGATCTATTATTTTGTTATGCTATTCTCTGTATAGTATTTTTGCGGAACAGATAAACAGTTTGTTATTCAATATTTGGTAACTTGCAAAACAATTTTATTAATATACAAAATTGATAATGCTCTCGGCGCAAGGTTCGATCAATATTTAATGTTTAAAGCAAAAGGAGTTTGCTATTTACATTTTCGACGTTTCGATCCTAATTTGGATCATTTTCACGAAAGATGAAAAAACCGCGACTGTAAAAAGTTTGTTAATATTTGATTATTATTTTTAACTTAGTTATTTTATTAATTATATTAATATGTTTTTAAAATATCATTAGCCCTGATGCCACAATTGTCTAATACATAGTATACATTATGTTAAATAGGAATAATAAAAATTACTAATATTTCACTTTTTAATATTTCTAATGATGCAGATGAGAATAGAGATTCCCATAAAAATGTTCTGAACGCTTACCTCACCTTTCATCATTTTATTAATATTCATGAAAGTATTTTCCTTTTTTGTTAATAGAAATGTGTTATCAATATTTATTAAAATATTTTAGTTTCTTAGTTAATGGGAATATTTTCACATTGGCAATACGAATGATCACAATGATAGACATTCGGTTTTTCTGATCGTACAATTATTGCCAGTGAAATTGCTTCTAGCTAATAAAAATAAAATGCATAAAAGTTACGAAAGTAACGAAGCCGACTTGTTCTAGAGCACAGCACGCGGCTTCTTAAAATAGCCGCATCATTTCCGTGTAGTTCAGGGTCTTTAACTTTCACTAATCTTCTTGAAATTCGCGTGCGTAAGGATTATATATTCTTGATCTAATCGAATCTCGGTAACAATACCAGTCCGCGGAATAATGCGATTTACGGTATGCGGATTTCGCTGGTCCCTCAATCGTGAAATCGTTCCTGTTTCCTTTATCCGCGAGTATCCTACTCGAGGTGCAATTTCGCAGTCCATAAATTCTCATGTGCCCCGATCCTTACAAACCGTTCGGGAAATCTAGCTGAAGAAATTTGCAATAAGTGCAACGCTGTACGAAAACAAAACTTGTTCAACCTTTCGCTCGCCATTGTTGCGTACATTGCAACGTGGGCTCAACAATTTTTTCGCCTATCTCACCCCTCACTTCTGAATAATAATATGTGTAAATTTTTACCAAGAAACGTTCCTGCATTTTTGAAATATGGGTTATAAAATGGAAAATTTGTAATTCGTCAATTTTTGTTAACAAAATATTTTTCCTTCTGTAACCGTAGATCGAGGAATGTGTATTTTTGTTGTAGCGATTTTTTCACCTGTTGCTTCGAGCAAAATTCTTAAGATGAAAAATTATTTTTTTATAAATTAAAAACTTGTAAGTATTATTCTTAATGCTGACTCAATAAAATAACTAAACATCTGCAGTCTACTTACGACTAACCATAACAAAAGGGACACGATTATGCTCGCGTAACATCAATTTTGCAATCAACGCCAGAAAAGAAAGATTAAGTAGGCTGTGGGTATTCAAACGCATGTTCCCCGCGCTTTATGCGACAAAACTAGTCATTATGACTCAATCTAATAGCGACAGAACTATTATATTTTCTTCCAGCGTAACAGACCAAGAAAATTTCCGTAAATGGTTAAGAAAATTAGTTTGCGAACTCCCGTGTGCTGCGAATGGGTTGCGTTCGACGCGACGAGATTGTTCACTCTCTGTTTTTCGGAAAGATATTGTTGCAAATTAAACAAAGTTGTCACTCAAATATCAAAAAATGATTTTTAACATGCATTTTCCCGATTTTTGACTTGATTTATTTAAGTCAGAATTGAGAAATTTATATTTTTTATAATCATCTTTCCGTTTGCTGCGTTTAGTAAAAATAATTGGTTCCAATTGCCAATATTATTCAGTGTTCTGCGTCTAAATATCAATAAAACCGGTTTGGCTGTCTAATTCTCCAATTAATCTAATCGCGATATAATTATTATAATTTTCTCTGGAGGCTGTCCAGTATGACGTACGAGAAAATCTACAGTGGATCCAAGAAGTATTTCAACACTAAATCCTCGATCTCGAAAAATGGCCAATATTTAAACAGTAATAATTTCGTAAAAATGACCACACGATCATAAAAGACTCATTTTAAAGCTGAAAGCCTCTACTTTCAAAATCCATCGTTCATTTTACTCCAAGATCTTTTTTCAGGACGTAGCGAGCGAGAAACTGAAGACGCGTTTCTTATTGAAAATGTTACACATTCAAACGTCTGTGAAGACTTTGAAAAATTTTTCTCGTGATTGAAACCAACATAGATTTCAGGATTGAAGCTTCCTCTTTACAACGATATCTTAAGAATCGATGTACGATTTTTTTAGCAGTTTCATCGAGCTTCGAATGAGAGCTGTGTCGTCAACTTTACACTAGTATAAGTTACACCGAGGGGGCTATACACGACCGAACTTGTTCCTCATTTTTGTTGCATAAAACAGTGAAAAAAAATCGTTCATCAATTTTTAAGGTGTCGTTGTAAAGAGGAAGCTTCAATCCTGAAATCTATGTTGGTTTCAATCACGAGAAAAATTTTTCAAAGTCTTCACAGACGTTTGAATGTGTAACATTTTCAATAAGAAACGCGTCTTCAGTGTCTCGCTCGCTGCGTTATGAAAAAAGATCTTGGAATAAAATGAACGATGGATTTTGAAAGTAGAGGCTTTCAGCTGTAAAATGAATAAAATTTTATGGTCGTGTGGTCATTTTTTACGAAATTATTACTGTTTAAATATTGGCCATTTTTCGAGAATCGAGTATTTGAAATACTTCTTAGATCTATTGTACGTAAACGACGAATGGAAGAATCAGTTTAGGGAGAGGAGCGCCGCGTTCAGGATGTGATGGATAGGATGAGGAAGCGGAAACGCTGTAGAAAAGTGCACGTGAGAATCGGTATCCCGTAACGAGAGTTTTGGCACGAAACCTCTTACGTAAAGCGGCGGCGCGGCGGTTGTTTGCTCGCGAAACGAAAGTTCTGTCGCGATCTCCGCTTCCGAGATCGTCTGCCTCGTTCTTGCAACTCGCAACAACTCGTAACACATTGATCTCCCCGGCGATCTCGAATTTATAGATCCGGTGGCCGGCCATCGGACGAGAACATCAACGGGGAACGGTATAGACGGCACAATAGTGGGATCAGATACTTTTGTTATAAAGAATAAAAAACCGTCATCATAAAAAAGTTCCATTCAAGAAATCAAAGTTGACCTTCGAGTTCCCTAAACGCCTCCACCTGTAAGGAACTCATGTACAGGGTGTATAAGAAGTAATGGTCATCCGTCCTAGAGGTGAATCTATACATCTGGATCCTGGTAGAGGTTTGTGAAAGAAACTTGCCGCAATTGTTCATACCAAAGACAATTGTTGTTAAAGTTTGTTTTTACATCAACACCTTCTGCTCATCGAGAAGAGAAGAACTTTGAAAGACACCTATGTTGCAAACAAATTTTTATCGAGATACAAGCTGTTAAGATTTTTGCAACATTTGATTGTGTGAAGTTAAGGTCGCTTTATACATATCGGAGGCGTCTTTCGGATACTTTATACACGAACCCTCAGACTTTTGATGCACTCTGTACATACTGAAGTCAAATATTGTTTAACATTAATGGAAAATGCTACCAGTTTGTTTATTATTTCAAGTAAATCAATATTATTTTCGGTAAATATTTGCAAAAACGGATCCAGCTCTAATCACGTTGCTCTTGAAATATGTTGTCAAGGTCAATATTCTGAACAACTTTTTCCTATAAATATACTCTTCGCTCGGTTTTAATTTCCGAGATATTTGCAAAAATACTTTTAACTTTTTAATAAAAAAATAACTTTTCAATAAAAAACGAGCGACGGCTAAACACTCAAGATGGTGTTAAGTCTGGATTAGATTACCAGTTCTAACATCGTCCAATTTCAGAAAATGTCTTCGATAATATAGTCAAATCTAAGATCACATTCATGTTTTACAGATACTGGCAAATTGCAATACGGTAGCATCGATATATTTTTGTTTATAACTTTTTAATAAAAAACAAGCGATGACTAAAACCTCTTGGGGGTTACTTAGAAAGGTGACCTTGAAAACTAATAATACAGTATATAATTTTAGTATCCTGTATTAAAACTTACAGAACGAACTGTACCCGTAATCTCGATTTATTTAAAGTTTTTTTGAAAATATCTCGGAAATTAAGGCCGAGCGTCGGATATACAGTGAGCGTAAAAAGCGTAAACTTTTTTTAAAATTGGACCTACGATTTGAGTTTTTTGGAGATGTTAGAAGGATTAGTTTACCAGCTAATGTGTAAATAATTGTTTTTAAAAATTGTTATTAGTCGTTATTAGGATAAAGTACAGGTCTCAATTTGTAAATTTTTTATCTGTGTATGTAATGAAAATTTAGAAGGTGTATTTCGTAGATCTAAGTATACATGCACAAAGTTTCATCGAAATCGATCAAGTTTGTTATGAATATAGTTAATTGAAAATAGCAAAAATTTGTAGAGAATCTGCGATTTAAATGAATCGCAAGCCCTAAATTCAAAGATTTTTACATGTTACAATGGCCATTGCTTTTTTATACGTTAACCGATTTCAATGAAACTGTGTTCGTGTATACAACTTACTTAGGTATACAAAATAAATGTTTTAAATTTTCATTACGGGTACAGATAAGAAATTTAAAAATCGCGACCTTTATATTTTGCTTTGCACATGTGACCAATAATAATTTTTAAAAACAATTAGTTATACATTAACTAGTAAATTAATCCTTCTAACATCACCAAAAAAACTCAAATCGTATGGTCCAATTTTAAAAAAGTTATGCGGTTTTAAAAAGTGTACGAATACTTCTTACACTCACTGTATGTATAGAGAAAAGTTGACAACATATTTCAAGGTCATCGGAGTTGGGTCCCTTTTTGTGAATATATTCCTTGTCTTCAAATAAAATAACACTGAAATAAGTTATGACTTCTTTTCATTGAAAATTTGTCCAGGTCGGCTGTAGACTACGGAAATTGAAAACAGGCAGCCGATCCGTATCATTGTCCGTAAAATGGAAATTTGAAAGAAAGAGAATCTGGTTCATATTACGCTACGTACAAAGATGTCTGCGAAGGTGGTCTTTACACGGTCGTTGCACGAAATAAAATCGTGACATTAGAAAGCTCTTCTAGAAGTTTGTTTCGAAGCGAAGACGCACCCCCAGGCAACTCCGGACATTGAAATCACCGAGGAAGTCGTGCATAGCGTGAGATACTACTCCGCAGACACGCATTCAGTGAAAATCTTTGATTCCATTACGGCTGCGAGATCGCCGACTTTTTACATTCTCGGAATGTTGCTCGCTCGCCTTGTCGTAGATCCGATGGTGATGATAAAACGAAACGCAAACTTTCAAAACACGTTTTTATTATTTATAACATCGCTCGGCGAAAATATAAAAGTTTCTGCGACGCATGGCACGGTTACATTGTTGTACACTTGTTTACACTTTGCAACAATTTTGAGTACATACACAATGGATTTGTATTAAATACAGGGTGAATCACGAATCGTAATCAGTAGAGATTATTTGTCAACTCCCTTTTCCGTTTTTTCAAGGTCACCTTGCATTTTTTGCAAATAAATCTATCTGTTAGAGGATTCCAAGAGGAATTCGGTAAATATCGGAACATAACTTTTCTTTTTATTTAAAAATTATATGTTCATTTGCAAAAAATTCAAGGTGACCTTGAAAAAACATGAAAAAAGAGTTGTTAAAGCTCTCTTGAAACCACGTAAAAGCTGATAAAAACATTTTCGATCAGACTGCTAATAACAGAGTAATCTCTACAGATCACGATTCGTGATTCACCCTGTATATTCGGTGACTCGTACATTTGTTTATTGGAAGTTCCTGCATTTACTGGTACGAATTACACCAGCGCTCTTTTATTAATATTTTTTGGTGATACCAAGTTTCGTTGTAGGATACAATCGATTATGTTGTCACTTCCGGTAGATTTGATTTAAATTATTTTGATCGATAGCTAACCCGGTGTAATAGTAATAATCATTTTTTAATTTATAACTAGCTTCGCTCATAAATTTACGATATATACATCATTAATGAAAACATCATAACATATTACGTCATTAATCAGTGGTATAATATAACAAAACATTGAAGTGGTTGTTTAACCCTTTAGCTACTGGTATATGTATATTCACAAATGTGTCTGTCTAAACGCAAAATAAAAGAAAAGTTGTACAAATGCTGATACATTCATTTCTTATCTACATACAGTGAGTCACGTAAGTATTCGTACGCTTTTTAAAACAGAATAACTTTTTTATAATTGTACCAAACGACCTGATTTTTTGTAAGCAATTAGAAGCATTGGTTTACTAAATCCTGTGCAAAAAAGATTTTCCAAAAATTACAAATTTACAAGGTTACAGGCAAAAATAGAAAAGGCATTTTTTAAAACTTTTTTATTTGGGCCCTTAATGAAAATTTAAAATATATGTTTTGTATATCTATATTAATTATACACATGTTGAAAATTTCATGGAAATCGCTTAATACACACGAGCTACAAGCGGTTAAAAGTGGTGAAAATCTTAGTTTTTCATGAGTTTTGAGCAGGTTCTGCTTGAAATCCACAGAATCGTATATCTTTCGAAGCGTGTTGTTTTTTCCCGAGTCCACCGCTTTCGATAAAACTTTCAGCATGTGTATAACTAACATAGATCTACAAAACATATATTTTAAATTTTCATTAAGGGCCCAAATAAAAAAGTTTTAAAATAATGACTTTTCTATTTTTGCCTGTAACCTTGTAAATTGTAAAAAAAGTTATTCTTTTTTAAAGGCCGTACGAATACTTACGTGACTCACTGTATATGTGATGATTTATGTACATAAGAATACGAAACATAAACACTCTACGCACTTGTTTCATCGACGCAATCTCGATAAAATAAATAAAAGCGACAAATCAATAAGCAACCTCCGTTCCCGGCATAATTCATCAAATCGCTTATTGACGTCGGCCGTATCTCACGAAAGTTTCGTACCGTCGCCTATTGACGACAGTCGTAGTTAAAGGGTTAAATTACGATCGTACTTGCACTTTCATCGCATACACACTTGCAATAATAAACTTGCAAACATTTTTGTTATTTTAACACTACCTACCGCCAGTTACCTAACAGTCCCTCAAAAATGAATTATTATATTTAATGAATATTTAATGAAACCGACAAATCAGCTTCACTGCAACACGATTTAATAACTTTTCTCAAAATCGCAAGATTTATAAGAAAATTATTAAGCTCTTCTAACTGGGCGATTCAATAAAAGGATTTGAATTTCGCGCCATTTCCATCACGTGCTCTTCAATGCCACCGGTTACCAACTGCGTTCTATTAACGCGGGAAATTCAAAATGTACCATCATGCGATCTAGCGTTAGCTTCGATTTGTCGGTGACCTAGCCATTACAAAACAATTATGCGCAAAAATTCACTCCCACAAACCAGGTAACACGGTATTAGAAAATTCAAAACGATGAACTCTCATACAACCATACTCATCTCCCTGCATACCTTTTTTTCTTATACGACCAGTCCTCCTTGATAATATCACTCGCCTTCTCACCGATCATGATTACCGGTGCATTAGGGTTCCCACTGATAATCGCAGGCATGATAGAAGCGTCGGCCACCCTCAGTCCTTTGACGCCATACACCCTCAATCTAGGATCCACCACAGCAGTAGGATCAGTCTTCGGTCCCATTTTGCAGGTCCCAGTAGGATGGTAAATAGTAAATGTAAAATGTCTGATACAGCATTCCCAGTAATCGTAAGTGTCAAACGGGTACCGTTGGCAGCCTGGCATGGGAATAGTGTGCGGCCTCGAACGAAACCTTTGAAACGCCGTGGTGTTCGAAATCTGCATGGCGATCCTGATACCTTCGACCAGAATGTCCATGTCCTCTTTGTGGGTGAAGTAGTTAGGATTGATGTCCGGATAAACGAACGGATTTCTGCTCTTGAGCCTCACCCAGCCGGAGCTTTTCGGTCTGAGGAGCAACGGCAGAACGGACCAGGTCTCGGACTTTTGCAACGGCTTGTACACGCTGTTGTAAACTTTGTCCCTCAACCCCAAAATCTTCTTGATCTGTTCGTCGCCGTCGGAGCTGACCGAGCTGGGCGCAAAGTGAAACTGGATATCCGGGAAATCCCCCGAAGGATCGGCGTATCTCGAATTAACGAAGGCCAGAGCCTCTATGCCCGGGCTGGTCATCGGGCCACGTTCGTTCAGGATGTAGTCCATCATCACCGAGATCGTTTGGTAGCGGTCTCTCTTCACGCTGTACGGCTCGCTCACGAGAAACGTCAATCCGCCGAGACCGGCGTGGTCCTGTAGGTTGTCCCCGACCCTCAGATCCGATATCACCGGGATATCGAACTCCGCCAGGTGCTCCTTAGGCCCGATTCCCGATAGCATCAGCAGCTGAGGCGTGTTGATCGTCCCGGCGGATACTACGACCTCTCGTCGGACTCTTACGATCTCTATGCGGCCATCGCGGACGAACTCCACCCCCGTGGCTCTCTTGTCGGCGTTGAACAGCACCCTCAGAACATGCGCGTACATCGCGATGTGCAGGTTCGGCCTGTTCTTCACCGGCCTGAGAAAAGCTTTCGCCGTTGAACAACGGCTGCCGCGACGGATTGTCGATTGCGTCAGCATGAAGCCGGTTTGATTGGCGCCGTTTATGTCCCGATTTTCGTAGCCCAGTTCTAGCCCGGCTTGCAGGAAGGCGATGGACATAGGAGACCGCCAAGGGGACTCCTGGACCGTCAGGTAGCCGCCGGTCGAGTGGTACGGAGTTCTTGCCAGGTACGGGTTCCGGTTGTCCTCGGATTTTAGGAAGTAAGGCAGCACGTCGGCGTAACTCCACCCAACGTTGCCTAGCGCCGCCCAGTTGTCGTAGTCGCGTCTGGAACCGTTTGCAAGTGGTTTATATTTTGGTAAAATCGGATTGGCAGGGAGCCGTATTTTTGATGGATCGGATATCGTGGTGAGACGACACGAAGGTCCCTGGCAGCAGTGTTTCTCAATGAGGGGAGGAAGCACGGATCGAGGGGAAAAGTTACCCTTTCTCTCTGTCGGTACCGGACGCGTGCGCGACAGAGACGAAACGCGTCACGTGACCGAGTCGCGGCAGAAGTGGGAAATAGCGTCGTAGAGGGGGAAGGTAGAGCGGGGACACGAGTCTTGCCCCGGGGACCTTCTTGCCGTCTCAACGCAGAACATTCCTGAATAACATGGTAGCACTTTAATTTCTCGGAGTCTACCTAGAAACCTGTTCTTGTGCCACTCTTAGGTTTAGGATTGTTAGCTTCATAAAAAGATAATGGAATTGAATATTTTCTGTGTTTTTTTTTGTGGAAAGTTTTGGAAAATTTTGTGTAAAATTACCGATTACCCCGAACATACACCATGGCGTTCAGCACGCTACTGCCGCCAAGGACTTTGCCCCGAGGCCAGTTACACCTGTCGCCGTTCATGGCGAGGCAGTAAGCGGACGTCGTCGGTGGTGACGTTTGGTATTTCCAATCGAAGTCCGTGAGCTGAGAGTATCCCGCCAAGATAGGTACGTCCGTAACTTCATTTTCGTCGCTGCCAGCTTCCAATAGCAGCACCGTCCAATCCGACACCTCGGACAACCTCGAGGCGATCACCGCACCTGCGCTTCCACCTCCCACTACGATGAAGTCGTATGTCCTTAGTAACTGTAACAAAAAGTTATAATAATGTAGCAAACGTCAAATAAGGTGTTATTATTAGTTATTTATATCTTCAGACTTTGTCAATTTATGAGGAACCCTTACGAGTAAAAAATTTATTTCGTGGAACCCGGGATCAATAGAATATTCACAATCTAGGAAGCACATACAAAGAAAAACGTTTTAACATTCTTTTATTATATTATAATAAAAGTTAAGAAAGTATTATTTTGAATATTTTATGTATGTTTATGGTAACCTTTAGGACATTTTGTGGAACCCTAGGGTTCGGTGGAAGATAATTTGAATAACACTGCCTTAAACTATATGTATAATTATAAATTATACAATATACAGTGAGTGTAAAAAGTATTCGTACACTCTTTAAAACCGAATAACTTTTTTTAAATTGGACCATACGATTTTAGTTTTTTGGAGATGTTAGAAGAATTAGTTTACGAGTTAATGTGTAAATAATTGTTTTTAAAAATTGTTATTAGTCGCATTTGCGTAGGAAAGAGTAAAGGTCTCGACTTTAAAATTTTTTATCTGTGGATGTAATGAAAATTTAGAAGGTGTATTTGGTAGATCTAAGTATACATGTACAAAGTTCCATCGAAATCGATCAAGGTTGTTATGAATATAGTTAATTGAAAATAGCAAAAATTTCAAGCCCTATCGCAAGCCCTAAATTCCAAAATTTTTACATGTTACAATGCCCATAGCTTTTTTATACGTCAACCGATTTCAATGAAACTTTGTATATGTAAACAACTTACTTAGATATACAAAATAAATGTTTTAAATTTGCATTACAGGCACAGATAAAAAATTTAAAAAACGCGACCTTTACATTTTGCTTTGCACATGTGACCAATAATAATTTTTAAAAACAATTAGTTACACTAACTATTAACTAGTAAATTAATCTTCCTAACATCACCAAAAAACTCAAATCGTATGATTCAATTTTAAAAAAGTTATGCGGTTTTGAAAAGTGTACGAATACTTTTTAAGATTATGTTACAATATGACTTAGAGTGTAACTTACAATTAGTTTATATTGAAACTTAGTATTGAAACTTTCAGAAAAGAAGTTTTTCTAGTATTAATGGTGAGAGATCTACTTTATCGACAGTGGGTAACGTTCCATAAGTGCGATTCGAGGTAGTTTATAAAATTTCTTTACATACTACAATCTCACAGTTATACAACTTTATATTCTTTATATGCAAATTAATGAATATACAATTGGTGAAATTTCACAAGTGATTTTACCTGACAGGACAATAAATCGGTGCATTATCGCGGATATAACATTCGTTGCGGTGGGAACCGATGGGAAAATGCATGCAGAGAGCATGTAACATATTCAGCGACTTTCCTTAATGCAAAAATATGTAAAATTTCGCATAAATAACTACGTCTGCTTGTAGTATACGGAATTTCTAATCGAACCTGGCGAGCGTCCGTCGGATGAGTCTCCGGATCGGCTTGCCTGTATCGAAACACTGTCAAGCCGATAGCCAGGAGAGGGATTAGGCTAAATCCGAGAAGCGAAGTTGTGCTGAGAACTGTGGTCAGCCCTATTGCCATTTCCGTTCAATTCTACCCTGCAGTCCCGTGCCATTCGAGAGCAGCGCCAATGTGTTGAAATTGGGAGGGGCGGCACAGGAAAACCTGAAACATTTATCAAAATATTTCTCAGTTCATCGAACTGCACCAGATAGAAAAATCTATTTAACGATTGTAGAACTTTTCATGTAGATCGTAGACATTTTCAAATAATAATTTCATCAATCCACCATTTTTTATTAAAACGGTGCAAAAATAATTTCTCAAATTTCAGTGATTTTCCTTAGGAAGACATTGATAATTTTAGAGTCTTTTCGCTTCGATATGTAGTGCGTGATGAGTACTTACGAGCGCAAAATCCGTACGCAAACTGACCAGCACAATACTGAACGCTAAATTACATACGACCTTCACTGTAGCCTGCTATTTCCTTATCACAATAGAAATGGCATATTCAGTGTAGGTTAAATAATACTTCTTGAACGTCAAGTAAAATCTGTCTCGTACGTTCAGTGATTATAGCTGTCCACAGTAAGGTCGCTTCAAGATTGAGAACTACTGTCTGTTCTCTAGAGCTCTAGATCTATTCAAAGAATTGGAGGTGTTGAACTATTATAAAGTAATTATAACAAATCGACATTTTCGTTGAAGATTTAAAATAATTATGAATTATATGTAGAGATCTTTTAATAATACAAAATATTACAACGTTTTTAATGCATATTAATGATTATATTTAAAATTTGTTATTAAATGTATGAATACAAAACGGAAAATTATTATAACTTGTGTCATTTTTGGAAAGTAAAGTAGAATTTTACATTAATATGTTATGTACAGAATTAATGTGACTTAGATATTAGAGAATCATGCTATTTATAATAATTAAAAAAAATGAATATTATAGGACACCGGTAATTTTTCTTACGATCATGCTTGTCTCTAGATTTCAGTCATGTTACCGAAATGGTATTCAAGGTTACGTAAAGGTCATGTTATTCTAGATTCTGGGTCGTTGGACCAGTCTCAATCTCAGATATAAATATTATGTCACGATGATGAATACATTTTTTCCTATTCCTCGAAAAAACAAGTCATACATGTAAGGTGATTGACTTGTTTATCCTGAATGAAGCTAGGAAAGTGATGCTGTTTAAAGTCAAGCCTAATAAGTTCTGGGTTATTATAGTAATAATAATTAACATCAATAAATTGACACTGTAGTATTTTGTTTTAATAACTATGGAAACTGAGTTTATTTATACATCATAGGGTGTGTAACAAAATATTAAAATTATTATATTTGTAAAATTTTACTTATGCATAAATAATACAGTTACTTTTCATTTAAATTATTTAAAACCTAAATAATAATATTACATGTCAACTTACAATTAGTTATGTTTCATCCCGTTCAGTTAAAAACAACAAAATTATATTTTTCAAATTATTTATGTTTCAGGTAAGCCGTGTACAAATCCGTCTCCAAATCGTTAAAGTCAAACAATAAGGTATGGCTCTACAGTGAAATCACACACTTTCAGGACACCCGGTACGTGTAATTGTTTTGTAGGTTATGGCGAAGACCTTTATCGAACAATAGTGACACTCGCAACGCGAACAGAGGAGTAAACTATAGTTAAGCTAATTTCAAACAATTTAAACAAAACTGCTACTTCACAATTAGAAAGTTCGACCGAAACGGAAGAACAGTTATTTGAAGTGCATTGCGAGACGCCCTAATAAGATCGCTCTGGAATTTACTAAATTCACGCGAATTTTTACGATCACACTATATTTCATTATCATAGACGATGCGGCGATTAAAAAAAATCATATTTTACAAAAATAAATTTCATCACTTTCGCTTCAAAGTTATATAAAAGACTACGTATTTAAATCGTCCGATTTCCTTTTAGATAGTGAAAATCGATTATTATGAAATCGCGATGAAGCAAGAATGAAACCGTATGCCGGTTACATAATTTTTAGAAAGGGCAACACGCGAAATCTCAAGATTAATTACCTCGATCTCACTTAACGGAGAGCAAATTTTAATTGACTATTCATTTGAAATTAATTTCAGTTTTCAGACAATTCTCTGATCGAGACACACAGAATATTAGTAGACAGTTTGTCGAGAGTTACTGGAAATCACGAATGTTATAAACAAATGAATCTTACATTCCAGATGAAACATTAGTCAATTTTACAATCGGAAGCCACGAGGTTAACACTCATCGTCAGACTGTCGAAAGCCACTCGGTGCGCGCCGGAAATTCGAATTTCCCCGTGACACACCGCACAAAATAGCACACAAAATTTTCGCGGTCACACATTTCGGCATCCTACTTACTGCACTTTCTCATGGCACTCAAACTTTCCCGCGTCACACGACCGCTTCGCCGTTCTCCGGAGCGTCTCCTCGAGGTCCTATCGTCGATCGTGTTCCACGCAAAGCGACGCAGGAACCGAACCTCGCCGAAACGAATTCTGCCGAACCGAGGCGAACCGATCAAACCGGTAGCGTTGCAACAGATCCGTGAAACGTAGCAAATCGCCGGACACCGACCGCGTTGCGGCGAGTGCGGAGAGTGAGAACCAGGCGAGAGAGGTACGCTATGCTCACTCACTATGCTGACTCCTCTTAGTGCCAGCTCACCTACGAAAACCACCTGGCGACCCCATACCGCTCCTCTTTCCTCTATCTCCTAGTTTCTCTCGCGACGCTTCCTTTTCCTCGCGTATTGCTTCCTTTTCTTCGGGAAACTACACCCCCGCTCAAAAGTAGAGTGGCGGGCGGAAGAAAGTTTGCAATTGTCGAGCTGAAATCTTAAAGGGGAGCACGGAGGGGGAAGGGAACCATGAATTCAAAATTTCGATCACGGGTCTTTAGTCGTTCCTGAGATATTAATGAAAAACTGCCAAAAAAAAATGGTTTTCATCAGTTACATATTATTTCTCGTTATATAAATTTTAATAAGAATTTTTTTAAATGTAACTACATATTTTAACCGTCGGTAGCCGAGGTGAACATGTATCCAACCACCAATGACCTCCGCGTGACCTTGGAGGGAGGCGTGGCCAACGAGAGAGTGGGGGAATCGTCTCTAGAACTCTGCGCGCTTCATGAAAAATATGTAAGACAAACTTAACGCAGAGCTAACACGTGAATTACTTTTTCTTTTACTTCATTGTCGTGTGAAAATTATAAGTTTCAAAATGGCTCGCGTGCGCGAACTCACCACGCTTTCTACCTAACCGATCGCACAATGTTGGTATTTTTGCAATATTATGTAAGGTAGCATGTTACGTCGAAGCTGAATTAATACCTTATGGGGTCGCGTTAATAAACTTGCCTATACTGAGGAGCAAACCGTGAACAGTTGAAAGAATTTCATTTGCATTTGAGCAAATATTCATTTATGCTTCCGTGATTCGGCGAGCAACAATTTGTTTACGGCAAAATGGGAGACTTTAACTTTCGAAAATAAACATAAACGGAACGAGTCAATGCTCGAGGTGTAGGAGAACGAGGCTTATGTTAGTTCAATAACTGCTGTCTGACCTAGAATATTAAACTACGATCGTTAAGTCCAGTTGCGTGATAGCAAATCATACTGATATGTTTGATATTTTAGCAGGTCAATATATTTACAAGAACGCAACAGGCGACATACTTTTTTTAAGCCATTTAAATTCAATTAACTGATATTTCAATTAACTGATATGGCACGTTTAATTGTAAATTTTGGAAATAGTCCAAATACTAATAACTTTGTTATTATTACTAATTTATCAAGGCTACCGAGTGAATCCTTATACGAATCGAATCAATTTTTTATTTAAAAGATTTTTTATTTTAAGTAAGATATATAATTTGAAAAATAGAATATTTTCATTTTGACGATCTAAAACCACGAAATAAAATATTTTCATTACAAAATAGAATATTTCGATTTAAACCACAAAAACTTTTTAATTAAATTTTGTGGATTGCTGAAATAAAGATATTTTATTTTCTGGTTTGAGGTTGTCAAGATAAAAATATTCTATTTTCTGGTTTGAGATTGCCAAAATTTTATTTTGTGGTTCAGATTGTCAAAATATTTTTTACAGTATATATTTAAAATGCTAATTTTTAAGAAGAAACAAAATACTAAATAGTATTAGAACTAAGTATTCCCCACCTCTGAACACAATGCACCCCCCGAATAAAATATATTTTTACCAAGCACGCGAATTAGGATTCTCCGCGAAGCGCATTCTAGTCTTTCTCTTTGCTTTCTTGGAGTGAGTCAAGAAGCCCCATATCCAACCGCGAACTTTCTCTCGCCTACTCTACGGTCTGCGTGGCATCCAGGGCCCAATGTCGCATAACTATTGTGCATTTGATTGAACGCTTGCATTACATGCGCATACCGGACGCCACCGTTCCAGTGGCATCAAGTTCCTTATTCCGCATATATCTATTTTGATATTTGAGATTTCGACAGGAACATTCATATTCCAGCCGAATAGGTACTCTCCTCCGTAATAGGTCGAAAGTCGCCCCCGAATTATCGTCTTATATCGAAAGAAAACGGTACTACTGTGAATTTTGCTTATAATTAGTGTAGCAAAGTATGCGTTAGTGTTGGTTGCCGGGCATAATTAGAAATAATAATGTGTTCATTTATTCCTAGAGTACTATTAACGTAAAACTCAACTTGAGGTGATCTGGAGGAAATGTTTATATTTTTATTACATATAAAAGTACACTATTTTTAATTGCACCATTCTTGACATAAATGTAATTTTGTAAATAAGGCGAAGCACCTTGAACAACATTCACCTTTATATCCCGCTAATGATAGCACCTCCACAGGTGGTCTACCCTGTGCTCGTTTGATTTTAAGTACGCATTGTTTCGCTAATTAATTACACATTCTCATGACTCCACCATCCGGAAGCAATCGTCGGAAGTGCGTGGGAGTAACGTCCTTTTTCTGATGCATGTCGTCGAACGGTGTTTCTCTTCGGCATTCTTATTCGAAGCACATTACGATAAGAGCACGACCGAGCTCTATAGAAAGCGGGGAGCCATTTCGACATGCAAATTAAATGTTCCATCTTTCAAAGTGTAAAATATCACCGGCAGGTATTTTAATGTTAAATTCAAAATTAAAATGTATTTTCGTTTTTCGTTACGCAAGCCTATGATATCAAAATAATAATAAAATAATTATACATTTCAGCTTTTAGTCGATTAGCTAATTGACTTTCCAATAACATTACTTGAACCTCGCCTATCGTAACCTTGAAATGACTTCGAGTTTAAAATGGGAGTAATCTTCCTTTTTTATATTGCGAAAATATTTTTTGGAAATTTTTTATATTGTGATTTATGTCTGATTGGAAGCTGATCAATTTTTGTTCTAAACGTTTTTTTTTTGGAAAGCAGAATTTTTCGAAACCTTTCGAAATTTTCTTAGGAAACTTCCTTATCGATTAAGAAGGACGGTCATGAGAAACTAGCAAGGTGAGTTTGCAGTTGAACACGTTCAGAGCTCGCTAGGTACGTGCTCCACTTTCAATACGCTGGAGCATTGCTTCAATCGGCAAAACAAAAAACAAAATGTAGGAAAAAAAACACTCTCAATCCATAATGTAAAACATAATCGCCATGCATACAAGGGCGATGCAAATTTTTTATGTTTCTACATTAGTTTATATGTCACGAGGTGGCATGACGGGATTCTATATCTCTGAAGATCTGTATAAAAAATGACCCGCATAAATGACCTTGACCATTCTTTTCAAGGTCAAACTTTTTTTTTATTGCTTCCTATAGTACTCATCGCGAGGAACAAAAGTCTCTCAGGAATCATGCAACTATTTTATTCCATGTGTCTACAGGGTGTCCCGAGATAATTAAACGATGTGACAAAAAACCACGTGGCCATGTGACTAGACAAAAAATGGCACATTCTATATGGTTGTACTTAAAAGTTTGAGAAATGTGACATTTCGATACCACGAACAGGTTTTGCGTCGCCTAATGATGATGGCGAAACGAGCGATAAAGATACACGCGAGTTATAGCGCGTAATTATTCACGAATCCCGGCGTCTATGATGTAAAAGAGTCGGTCATTTAAAGTTTTTGCACTCGCAAGTTTCGGGCCGGTGTGTGTCTAACAGCACGTAGCATTTTAGGCGTGTGTCCGAAAGATCGGGGATTTCTCGTTAAACGTCGGCCGGGTTATGCAACTCGCATGCTGGTGAAATGTACTTTCATTCGGCCGACGAATCGGTGCGATGTGTTCAAGGACGTTCAAGGGACACGCGAGCGGTCGCGGAATTTAGAGTTGCGATTCAGAAGTTGTTTTTCCATTGCTGGCAATTTCCACTGCAAACAATTTATTATTATTTTTTGTGTTTCTTTTTTTTTTGTTTGAATGAAGTTTTTTCTTCAACATCGAAAATCATTTGCAAATGTAACACGGTACTAAGTTCGACGAAAAATATTATTAACAATTGAACGGTAAGATATTAGAACGACCAAGGCAGGAAATAAACTTTAATAAATTATTGATTTCAGTGACATTCTAGTTGCATTTGTTTATTTGATATTTTAATATTCATTATAAATTTAGGGAAAAATTCGTTACAACAATCATTAGGGGAATGTCGAGATCGAGTTATTCCATCTTATGACGCATCTAAGAAAGCGCGGTATCTCCACTGTAATAGTAACGTAATCGAAAATTACTTCCTGTATATGTCAGTGATACAAATTCTACTCTGTAACATTAATCGTCGTAATGATCGCGCATTTATACTTTTCCTACTGAATTTGATAAATTTTCACTGAATGATCAAAATGGAATTATAAAATTACAATTTGAGTAATCTTCAAGATTCAAAATGAGGCCAGGTATCTTGTATTATTTTCTTACAACAATTTTCTTCGACAAGTTCCCGAGAAATGATTTTTTATTGTCTAAACACTTTTTGGATCCATTGTATATATGGTCACTTAAAAGTTTCGCAGCACTTCTAGAACGATCTGATACACATTGTTGACACGCGATTTGAAAGTATGCGATCAACAAATACTCGACAGGATCCAGTCAAAATTGTGCAACCAGCTGCACCAGGGAAGCAGTATCTGCTGCAGTAATTCAGTTCCAGTTTTCAAATCGGCCGAAACGCTGGCCGATAACTTACGAACGTTCCACGCTGGAGCAATACACTGCAGTATCGATTATGTTGTAACTTCTGCACATGTAAAAACAAGTTTGCCGAAACACTCGCGCATTTTTTTCATTCGAGAAGACAGTATCGAATAAATCAAGCCTGAAACTTTCGTATCCCGAGAGAGTGTTGTTTTTAACGTTTTTTTTCTTTCGTTTCCGTCTGCATAATCGTAGGATTTTTCGAAAATTTCGGGAGAAATAATTGAAACACGTGGAAGAATTCTTCAACATATTATTAAAATTAAATAATAAAAGGTACTGTATAGGACATACTTCGACACCTTATCATCTAACAATTTGATTGTTTAAATGGTAAAATAAATATACAAAAGTAGACTTATGCTATTTATTCTATCAACAATAAATAGTATGTAACCGCTTAACGATTTTAGGGTGACTGCGTCATTGATCCTAGGACACTCCACATAAATTACAATCATCGTAATGCATTATCATTAACTATTATACAATTAAAATCACGTCGGAGTAGTGACGATTATTTTTGATATTTTTATAGCTCTTACGTATCCACGATTCGTAACAATAGTTATGTACAAAGGTACACGAGGCTTATGTTCTAGTTTTGGGGGACACCTTGTACATTATAACAATTTATACACCATGGAAATTTCGAGCACAAATAATCCATTTGAACAATTAGAATTAGACGCTGTAAACAACTGTTAGTCTGGTGGAAGATTTAGTGGAATTTTAAAATTGAGTCTTTTCAAACTGAGAATTTTAAAATGTTCACAAGTAACATTTAATAAAGTGGACATCATTGATGATATGCATATAATTGTGATCATACACTTTCGCTGAATTCCTTGGATTACCCATTTGTATTGTACAGAGTGAACCTTGTAACATAACAACTCGAAATTGTTAAACAAACTTATGAATTACACGGCTCGATGCCTACTTTGATTTCCAACTTTCACCAAGTTTTAAGAAGAAATGCAAATTTTAATCTTTTAAGAGGCAGACAAGAGAAAGTTTAAAATTGGAATTTTCGTGTATGAATATTAATAATTTTACCAGACGGTTTGTCAAATGTTTATAACGTTCATCTGAGGCACTCTTGCCACACTATACGACTGGCCTAGGCAACTTCCCCGCTCTCGCATCTCGACTCCCACTACCGGCGTACCGGTTCCCCCACTTTCAACTATTTCATATTGCCCCTACCGTGCTTTGCCTCGCGTGACCGCGGCTTCCTATACGTATATACACTACTAATCTCTCCAATCCCCTCCTAAACTCTACAGGAGTTTGGTGGGGAGGACCCAGAAGTAGGGAGAGGAATCGTCTGCAGCTCGCGAGTCACAAGTTGCCCAGGTCTGTTATAATTGTTGCTTCAGAATAATTTCTTTCCGAACTAGGAAACAAATAATAAAAATAATAATTTTTTAAACCTGTCTATTACGCAAGTCTGCTAAAACCGAAAACTTTGATAAATTTCTTCTATCAATTAATTTTATATTTAGAGCCGTCATACTACAAAATTCACCTCGCACGAACCTCTTCCAAAACCCCCATTTCTTCAAACTTAACCAGTTTTCCAACAAAAATCTTACGAAAAACCACTGTCAGTCACATTGTCTCTCTTTCCTCACGTCATCCATTGTTTTTTGATCATATCGGCACCCTTCTCGCCAATCATGATCACCGGCGCATTGATATTACCGTTGGTAATCGTGGGCATAATCGACGCGTCGATCACCCTCAACCCGGACACCCCATAGACCCTCAGTTCAGGATCAACGACGGCGAAAGGATCCGTTCGTGGTCCCATCTTTGCGGTGCAGCTCATGTGGTAGATCGTCATGGTGTACTGCCTGACAGCGCAATCCCAATACTCGTCGGTGAACAAGGGCAAATGCTTGCAATTTGGTATGGGCTTATTATGGAATCTGGCTCCGAACCTCTTCATGCTACTCGTCTCCCCGAACGCTATAGAAGCTTTCACACCCTCCCTGAGGACGCGCACGTCGTCGGGGTGCGTCAGGTAATTGTGATAGATGAGCGGATGATCGAGCGGATTCCTCGTCCTCAACTTAATACGGCCTCGGGATTTAGGTCTGAGGATCATGGGGAAGACCCCGAAAACATCTCTTTCGTTGATCTTCCCATAAATTTCGTTATAAAAATCGTCCGTCAACCCGTGAGCCGATTTCACCTGAGATCCTCCGTCGGAGTTCGTCGACGAGGCCGTTAGCATGAGCGATATGTCCGGCCAGTCGTCGCTCTGGTTAGCGTACTTGGTTGAGATGAATCCAACTGCCTCCAGGCCCACGTTCGAGGTCAAAGGGCCGTCCTCGTTGACGGCATACCTGATCGCAGAGTTGATGTTCACCAAACGGCTCATCACGATGCTCACTGGGTAGTCGATCAGAAAGGCTAAACCGCCCATAGCGATGTGGTCCTGTAGGTTCTCGCCGACTCCTGGCGAGTCGTGGATCACGGGTATCCCAACTTGTTCTAGGTTGGACCTGGGCCCCACTCCTGACAGCATTAGAAGCTGAGGAGTGTTGACAGCGCCACCCGAGAGGATCACTTCTTTTCTTGCGTAGACCACCTCCTTGCGACCTTCACGGATGAATTCGACGCCGTAAGCTCGTTTGGTGCGAGGGTCTATGAGGACCCTGGTCACGTGGCTGAAGAGGGACAGGTGGAAATTCTTGCGGTGCTGTATCGGCCGAACGAAGGCTTTGCCTGTGCTGCATCTGGCGCCTCGTCGCATTGTATACTGATAGAAGGAAAAGCCTGTTTGCTGCTCGCCGTTCACGTCTACCAGGTCGTAGCCCATCTCTTCGCCCGCTTGCAGAAAGGCGACACCCAACGGGGTGTGGTACGGGGAGTTTTGGACTGTTAGGTAGCCTCCTGAAAGAGAATGGAAATTTTGTTTTAGAGATCTCAAGTTCACCTTAATATTTTTTTATACGGGATCCTTGAAACACCTACGACGATAGTTCCTCTCAATGTCATTCAAGGTCACAGACAGAAGAAAAACTTTTGAACTCTATTTTTCAGCCAATAGTCGATATTTATATTCTACTTGAATTTCCTTTCTGAAAATCAATTTTTTTTATTCATAAGCCCCGATAAACTATCTTACTCAATTTACCTAGGTGCCAATTATGCACGCTATCTCTGCCGCGCTATGTTTGATCTGTACTTTACATAATCTATTCCTTCTATTCATGTGCGGATTATCTCGAACCGGTTTGTTGACATCCGATTCGGATCAAGCGTTACAACTCCTGACCCAATTCGCAAAGGACGCGATAGATTTTTGTCGCGATTACTGTTCGCAAGAAAAATTAACGGATACTATAATTTAGACGATGTATCAAGTAACTGCAAACATCACATGATTCAGTTTCAATTAATATTGTAATTCGGATTAACACGTATTCGATGAAAAGTCGACGCGGAATTAATACGAAACAGACGTTGGAGATGCCTTACCAGTGGCATGGTACTTAGTATTCCGAGCTAAGTAGGGGTTCCTTTGGTCTTCCGACTTCTTGAAGTAGGGCAGAACATCCCTATAACCCCAGCCATAATTTCCGAAACTCTCCCATTGGTCGAAATCCCGTCGATTCCCTCGAATGTAGAGCATCGTGTTGAGTACGCTCGAGCCACCGAGAACCTGGAATTTCACGCTTTGTCATAATTCCATTCTCAACAAAATAATTAGACAGCGGATCTCTATGCATAATCCATTTTTTTAATGTGAATTACAACAAATTGGAATGAAATATAAATTTATTTCTTTCCTTGACCCTTTGCAATCGAGAGGCGACCCTCAGTCAACACTAAAAATTGCTGTACTATTATTCAAAATATTGTTTACATTATTAAATATGTTGCTATCTAATCAATTACTAAACAGTTAAGTATTCTATGAGGTATATCAATTACATATCCATAAAATTAAAAAAAAAACATATGTAGAATGGAATTATTCTAGGTCGGAGGAAATGTTTAATTTTCCTGTTAAAATAGGTCAGAGTACAAAGGGTTAATATTGTTTCATAGGTTGAAACTAATATGTATAGCAGTATCTTTAAACTTTTCCAATATTTTTACTGTTTCAAATTACGCCTACTAATTTCTGCCATAAACGCATAAAATCCGTTGTCTAAAAATAATTCACATAAAGTATGTCCAAGAAATAGGAAAACAGTAAATTTTCGATTCTCGATAAATTGTCAATGCATTGTTACTTGCAACTCCAATTGCAGTCAAAATTTACAATAAAAAATTCACAAAAGTCGCCAACTTCGAAAATCCGTTTTTTTTTCTAACTTTAGGAATCCATTCACTCGATAGGAAATCCCTTTACCTTTCCCCTGGTCCAGCAACACCTGCGATCAACCATAGCCTGGCACGCCGAGTCCTGCGGCTGCGTTCTATACTTCCAATCCACTTTGCTCTTATGCAAATAGAGCGACAGTATCGGCACATCGGTAATCTCAGTTTCGTGTCCGCCAGCCTCCAGCAACAATACTTTCCACTCGGGGTTCTCCGAGAGTCGATTGACAACCACGCTGCCGGCCGACCCACCACCAACCACAATAAAATCGTACTCTTTCATTAAATTCTTCGTGACCTTCGGCTGGTTCTCCGGATCCATTAGATCGTAATTAAAGTACGCTATCGCCGCAATCAATATGGGAACTATGGCCACCTTGCCTAGAAGCAGCGTGGCGGCCTTTATGGCTATCGTGGTCGCTGTCACGATCCCCATGGCTCTGATATTTTTATCTCGAAATTCTTTCTTTCTTTTTCATGTAATTCTAAAAATTTGAGGGCGAAAGAATCGATTTTTTTCACAATTACTCTTTCCTCAACTGTTCGCTCGGTATTTTCTCAATATTAACATTTCGATAGCTTTTCTACAAATTCAATCTTTACAATATATTATTTCAACGTAATCTTTAATATCAACGTTTCGGCAGTTCGAACGTAGCTAATATTTGATGATTATTTGTTGAACATCTACGGTCGATCTATTTGGTATTTTGTCGAGGTAGAATTTCCAAGTTATTTTATTTTCCCTTTTATAAACTAATTGGAGCAAATCAAGATAACACGACATTTGATCAGTTTGATGAATTTATTGCTCGGTAGCCGAATTAACGAAACAGGTCCCCAGAAAATGGCAGTGATCTCATGCCGGGTAAATGTCAGTGCGGCGACGGCACTGGGTCAAGTCATTATAGCTCTTTGTCCTCGGATGTAGAACAAGCGAACGATTTTCGTTGCTCCTGATCGCCATAAAAAGGGATCGACTTGCATCTGCGAGAATGTCCTTAATGCGGTCTCGCGGAGGCAATGAACTGGAAGTGCCCGGCTTATGTCGTCCGATGATTCCTTCTACGGCTTCCCGAGGGCATCTGTAATAACAGCGAAAATGCATTGTGAATAACGTAGAAAACAAATCATTGTTTTCTAATTAAACAAAAAAATATACAAAAGTTTTATGGTCTAGAGGGGCAGATATTGTAAACACTTTTTACACGCGCCACACATGATGTTCCGGAGATTTCAAGGTCACCTTGATTTCTCCCAATTTCTTCCAACTAATAGTTAATAAAAATGGTTGATAAAATAAAAAATCGATTTTTTCCGATGCTTTTATCGAACACTTCTATACTCGGTGAAGCAATAATTAATTTTTCGATAACGAAGCGGCAAATAAAAAATTGTTATAATACATTTTTCATTTATTCTTTTTGTAGGGATTTGCATGAAAAATATATGCGAAATGAAACGTTCGATTTGTATGCTGTTCTTGTTGGGAAACGTACGGGATTTGTAGGACTCTTGACTTTGATTTTTGGAAACCTGGATGTGCGGCAAACGTTGAGCAACTGTTTGTGTTTTCGTCTCTCGCCAAGGGAAATTTAGGGTAATTGGCTCATTTCGATTGAATTTATGTGCGACATAGTTTGGTAGGTTTCCATGGTAGCCGTGGAACGTACGTAGGAGTCTGTCTTTTGATACCCTTGCTGATTATACAGAATTATACCTCCAACATGATGTTCAGTATCCTGATCGGATTAACTGATATAAACCATCCTTTATTATAACTATTGGGTTGACTCAACTAACGTCTCATGATGAAATATCATTTTTTAAAACCTGGCAGATTATGTAATTCATTTACATTATTCTTACTTATTTTTTTTTGTTAGTTTAATTAGTATATTATTCTACTATATTAAGAAAATAAATACTTATTTAAAAAAATTATTAAGGACTCAATTAAGAATGTTCTATTTTTAAAAACTCAGAATGATTATTTTCAATTAATGCAGACAAAATAATGTTTTATGAAATTACAGTTTCTTACAGTTCTGGCAAAAAAAACGTTACAAAAGGATTCACAGCCTATTATTGTTATTTGTAGCAGTATAAGCAGTATAATCATCTCTGCTAACATGTTTACCACTTTACATAATGTAAGATGTATTTAAACATTTCGTTTGTGTTTACATGATTTTAATAGGTACACAAACATGTCAAAGAATGTTCGATGTTCAAAGTATCCATGAAAATAGCTGAGTGGGTGATAGATACACCGGATGCTTCAACAGCGAGCAGGTCTTCGATATTCGAGTCTAGGTGTATATGTATACATATGCAGTCGATACCTTCCCAAACGAACATGACCGATCATAGTGATCGATAACATGGAGATCACTATTCTGATTAATGAATTTTACCATAACTACAATTTTTACAAATTTCATTTGAGCAATGAATTTTTTATAAACAGTATCTTATAAAATAATGGAAGCGAGAGAACTGCAAAAGATAGAAAATAGGTAGTTTATTTAAAACAATAAAAAAAGTAAAGGGTGGATAAAATTAATTCTGCATTTTTGTGATTAAAATTGTATGCTGTTTGTTTATGCAAAATAAAAAGTGTTACTGTAATAATTTCAGCAATTTGAAAATAATAGATTGAAATTCTTAAATAATTTTAACCTTCTTACTGTATGAAATTGGTACCTACTCATTTTTACCATAAATGCATAAAATACTATAGTGCAATTAGCGCCACTTTCATAGTAAACCACTCGTATGTTTTACAGATGTGTACACGTATAATGCGTTCCCAGTCGAGATTCTGTTATGCAAATACGGTGACGCGTTCGACACTTAAGAGAAATTTTGAATGTTACGTAATGATTTTGCCTGCTTCATCGAATTAGACACAGTTGTAACGATGTTATCGGGAATCTACAAAATATTTGGCAAGCGTTAGGTTAAGGAACTGTCACGCAAGAGTGGAAATTTTTTCATTTTATTGGAGTTTCCTATTTCACCGGTGACGTAAAAATGAATTAAGTAACAGTTAATAGTGTATTTTCAACATGTTACGACATGCTCAAATGACATACAATATCACCGAGTTCCTCTTCCCTTACGATTAATAGCCACAATTAGACAGCGAAACTTAAAGCATAATCAAAATTTAAGAAATTAATTTTCTTTCTCAATATCTAAAACAGGCTGAAAATGATGTGTTTCTACATTTTTCGCCAACAACTAGAAAGTTAGGGAATAAAAAAAATTCCATGTTTTTTTAATACAAAATAAAAAATTTGTGTTACAATGCACAATATAAATTAATATCTTTCCCCAAATAATTTCGATGCAGTGAAAATAATAGGCCAACACTCTCCGAATCTTCGAAACTTTTCACCGCTTTAAATTTAATTTATTTTATTTATTTATTAAATCCATTAAAAATTTGTTCTACACTGGATCTGACTCGAGAAAAGATCTCGAGGAGGTGCCTAGGATCTCTGTAGATTCGGCCCTGGACATCTAGACGACGAGCTAATGACACGGACGATTAAGATGATCGCGATAGAGCCACTTAGCACGCGCCTCGACGTGTGCTCTTTTAACGAGAAACATAATCTAATTCCAGATTGCTTTACACACTGCCGGCCACGGTATTTGGAGACAGTAAATGAGAAACTCCGAAATGGCGATTCTCACTTGCATGTTAACCAACTTCATTGACTAACACAGAGAACGAGCCTCGCGTCGCTACGGCCTCTTTGCATTTACAACAAGGAACGGAGCACACGCGGAACAATTCGAAGTAATCTCGCGACGTCCGCTAGTAGCTTTCTTCTTTCAACAATGCGAACACACCGGTGACATCGTCATTCTTATCGTTCATGCGACTCTTGGTGCCGATCAAACTTTTTTGGGTGACGTAGCGACACACTTTCTGCCCTTTTGTGACTCCTACTGCACGCCTCACAAATGCAGAACGAAATGATAGGTTGCATATGAAGTGGCTCTTGACAGTGACATTAAGCGACCTTAACTGTTCTCTAAGTGTGCATCACCGTTGCTGTTAACATAATCTGTCAACGAACTACAAATTTCTTGATTGTAATTTTCGGCCGTTCACCTTCGACATTTACGAGATAAAAATTGAAGATGAAACCTTAAAGATCAGCTCCGTACCCTAAAACAGAGTCGTCGGAGACCCGTGTCCCAACTCTACCCTTCCCCTTCCACGACGCTGTTCCCCCACACTTCCGCCTCGGCCCAGTCGCGTGACGCGCTCCGTCTCTGTCGCGCATGTCACGTGACTGATCCGGTACTGGCAGAGAGGGGGCAAACTTTTCCCCTCATGTGGCGACTTTGCCCCAAACTGGTACACTATAATGATACACCGGAACAAGAAGACACATCTTACATATTTTTTAAAAGTTTTGTAGCAACAATTGGTGAACATAAATTTTTCATGTAATTTTTTCGACCGAACAATATCAGCAGTCTTGAGGATATTTGGTTATTGTTGACTGAAGTGTGAAATTTATGTAAGACGAATGATGTATGCCGTATCGAGTTATGTATGTATGGTCGAAATCGTTATCGTCTTTTGTTAATGTTTATCCTGGTTGTCTTTCATAAAAACCTCGTTCGTTGTTGTTGTTCCTAAAATATATTTTTCCTATTATTTCAATCACATTGCGTTTATTCTGTCAGTTATTGCAACAGACCGTTGCAAAAAATTACAAGAATGCTCCTCAACTTTCGATTAAACCTGCACCGATAAATCTTTTTGGGCGATGTTGCGTCACTCTTCTGCTGCGCGACCAATGCTTCGTATTGCTAGTCTTAAAACTGCAGAGTAAAATAATTGATATTATAATAATAATTGAATTCGTGAAACAAACAATTTGTCGAATTAGGAAAAGTATAAACATTTAATGACGTGCCCGTTCGCTCAAGTTTAATTGTAGCAATACGCCGACAGAGATCGCGAAACTCATTTGCACCGTACTGGGAGAGAATGTCGTTTGTGTGAGAACTACTCCAAGATGGTTTTCTTGTGTCAAGGATGATCATTCTGACATAAATTAGATACCACATCTAGGACTAGACCGTCAATTATAATTAGACAGTGGATCTTCAAGCAAAATAAAAAATTTTGAATGAAATATTTATTTTCTTGCTTATTATGTTTATTAGGTTGAAAATAATGTACCAGTATTTTAAAATTCGCCTGATGTTTTTAACGTTTTAAATTACACCTACTCACTTTTGTCATAAATGCATAAAATCCGCTGTCGAATTACAAGGTTTGTTCCAGTAAAAATAAAGAAAATTTAATATTGATATAATATGCGAGAAACTAGAAACTCGTAATAAATTACAAGCTTTCTTGGAACTATGCTAGACGAAAACATCAACAACATACTAAACAGTCCCGTCCATATACCCACTATGATATTCACTCGAACGTGAAAGCTAAACACAATGATACAGTGGGTTCGCGGAAACTTATTCAACACGTGTTGCCGGCTAGGCGCGTGCATCGATGCTTTTACGTTATCATTTTATCAAAAAAATTTTCCATTAAATCTTCAGGAATTTTTAAAAATGCATTTAAATATAGAAAGACATTTTATCGTAAAAAACTGGGAAATCTAATTCTAATTAACTATTAATAAAAGTTAATGGCAATTTTAACTCTGATTTCGCCGCTAGAAATATTTATCATTATATTCTTTCCTCGAATTTTCACAAGATAATCGACAGAAATGTTTGTTATGTTTATAAAATGAAGAAAACCTTCGTTGAAATATTCTTTGGATCCACTGTATATTTTAGATGTACAGTGAATATACGTACAATGTTTTCAAACCATTTTTTGACTCCCTTATATGGGAGTCCATTGTGCTCGAAGCGCCTGGACATCGGTCCACATGCAACTCTATTCGTTAATGAAGGAACTTTTACCAGCAAATAACGATGTGTCAGCGGGGCAATCCTATCGACGTCACGATGTATATAGTATATCCGAAGCCTCTCTCTTTCTCATTGGAACAATTGGTGGCGTGACGGTGCTCTAGCACTGTCTACCTTGTGTACACGTCTCGATGGCTTACGAAAACGCACCGATCTAGTGGACCACGCACCTCGATCCCAAATACCCACGTGAATCGAGACGATCGAGACGATCGAGCAGCTCGCGGACGCAGAGAAAGCGACGGACTGAGTGTTCGAACATTGCGTTCTACGTATAAACAGTACGCCGGCTACTACCACCACTTTGGTAGCCAGAAAGGCTACCTGTGGCATGTACTTGCACCTTTGACCATCGGGGTGCGAACAACATTTTTCTGACCTCTTCCATTTCTCCTGTCCTTGGGATCTATCGCTTCCCCTCTGCTTCTTCCTCTTAGCGTATCATTTTCTCCTCTGATTATCACCAAGATCGCTGATCTCTCGTGTGCAAAGTCGATCGACCTGTTCTCCACGCGTGCAATGCTTTATGTTCGACAGACGGTTTGATTTATTCTCTACTGTAGTTGACCTTAGGTGGCCTTGAACGAGCATCATGATAGGTTATTGTATTCGTCTTCGAACGCAGAATGTGAATGGAAAAAATCATACCGTTTCATTCTGGGAAAACAAAGTTGACCTTCATATGTCCTTGACGTCACCACCTGTAAACAAATTTTTTTTAAAGGAATTTTGTAGCGTAACCGTGTAGTGTAATATGGTAACCTCGTTCAACAAGTTTAATATGCAAGAGTCACAAGTGTATAGACCTCTACGTACTGGTTGAAAATAAAATTAATTGTCGTCAACGCATCATATTTGAAAAAAGTATTCATGAATAAATATCAATATTTTTATTCAATGAAAGTATTTGCTTACCGGGGACATGCTGAAATTTTTTATTCCCACGGACATATAATATACGGTTTCGTGTCACGGTGACACATAAATGACACGCCAGTTATTAATATATGTTTCAATATCGCGAATAAAAACATCACGTGCCCTACAATATTGTCATTAAAATGAATAAGCCAATCGACCTCATTAGCCCCCGGCTCCCGGATACGACGAGCAATTATAAATAGCATGAGTGGATTTTCATAATGAGTCTCGATATAAAAAATGTTTGCATTGCGAGACGAACGAGCTAAGTAAAAATTGCTCTCTCCATTTAATTATCTTATTAAGCTGAAACTAATTTGGTAATGTTTAAAATGAATTTTTAAGACAACCTAATAATATAGAATAAAATTTCCGCTATAAGACGATGGCTCGGGACGGCTCCCGATGTACATATTGCGGTGCAGGGTATCCTATGCGGCTTCGCTTTGAGACTTGGACGTAGCGGCAAACTACACAGTGGTTGGAAAAGGATCGAATGTGACTTACCCTCTCGAGCCTACAATAATAATAAGCGGTGTCTAGCGGGTAACTTCAAAAGAAGAAGGAGGGTAGCGATCTTCTTATTACGAAACATAGTCGTCTTATAGCGAGGTAAAACTGTATTCCTGGAGCCTTCACATGGGGTGCTCAAAAGAAAAAGGAAAAGAATATTTCTACAATAAAAATTAATTTCTCCAAGATATTCCAATAATTTAAATTACTAGTAATTTTTTTTTAATTATTAGTAATTAAAATTACTAGTAACTTTTTTAAATTCTTAGTAATTTAAATTACTAGTCATTTTTTAAAAATTATTAGTAATTAAAATTACTAGTAATTTTTTAAAAATTATTAGTAATTAAAATTACTAGTAACTTTTTTAAAAATTATTAGTAATTAAAATTACTAGTAACTTTTTAAAATTCTTAGTAATTTAAATTACTAGTCATTTTTTAAAAATTATTAGTAATTAAAATTACTAATAATTTTAATACTAAAAAAAATTAAATTGCTACTAATTTTAATACTAGAAAAATTAAATGACTAGTAAATTAAATTACTAGTAAATAAAATTACTGGAAAAATTAAATTACTAGGAATTTTAGTACTAGAAAAATTAAATTACTAGTAAATAAAATTACTAGTACTTTTAATACTGATAGTGTTCAATAATTGAATTGATTAATTACTAGAATACGTGAGGGGTTTCGAACACATTCTTACGGAAGAAATATTCTTTTCCCTTTATTATAATTCTTCCTTATTTCAGTAAAATAAGTATCCACAAAATGTCTGAAATGGTCTCTGACCCCGATACTATTAGCGCGCTGCAATCGACCGCGACTGTACGCGAAAATCATAAAATTCACGCAACTGTCGCTGCATCAACGCAGTATCGTATTATTAAGCGGCAACGTTACAAAACGAGAAAGGAGATATGCGTGCACCACAACCGAAAGAGGTACTATGTACACCGTGAACCGTAGACAGTTTCTTTCAAGCAGAACAGTTATGTGTGAAGTTGCAGCAAGTTCGCGACATACTGTTCTCTAATGGCCCGTGTTTGCTCGCGGGAGCAGTTTTGAGCAAATAATTTCGTCAAGAGACAGGCATTGTCAACTGAAACCAGTAGTTTACGACGCTTGCACGCAACTATTAATGCTTTCTCCGGGCACTGAACGCGTGTGCATTGTGGTTAGGACCGTAATTAGCATTTTTCATGTACTGTATCAAAAACGTTAGACAAAGAACCAACATTTTTGTGATGAAACGTTTTTTATTATCTTACTAATTCGGTTTCTTTATTTTATTTACGTCTATTTATACTATAATTTCTTATTTAGAAAATCTCTAAGTGCTTAATTAGGGCGCCTAAAGATCTTGATCCGGCACTGGGTTTACAATAAGTCTCTAAAATCCTACACTAATTTTCGCTACTAAATTGCACAGCTGCGACTATAAAATTTTGTTAACTTAATTGAATTATATACAACTATCTTAGACAATTTTTACGGAATTTTAGAAACATGGTGCCACTCAAGTGTTATATGAAAGATTAGAAAATAAGGGGCAAGCCTCCGGATATTCCAGTAACCCAACAACAATGCGACAAATTATAAAAATTTTCAAAAAACTTTAATCAGTAAAAATGTTGTATCGGAGTTGCGATATGTTATGAAATTAGTACTAAATACGATATCGGGTATCAAGTTCATGGCGATTGGTCGATCACCTTTACACACGACCGATCAAAACTTCGACACGGACCAATGGTTCTTCGTCGCTCGGCTCGGTTACGTAATTAATTGGCCAGAAAATGGATCCATTATGTTCCAGCGGACTAGGATCTGGGTCATTCTAATTTTCGGTTTCGCAGGCGGATCAAATTTTGCGGTGTACGTGATCTCCTCCACGAAATCCTTTATCTTCCATTATGTAGAAATGACGGACGCGATTAAAAAAGTGGGACAGGAATGACTGTGCAGAAGTACTCGAAGGATGAGTAACAAGTGGACGACAGCCTTTTTCTGCAATTTTTTCCCCTTATTTATAGGCATCGTTCTCTACTGTGGTAAAATCTGTTACATTTCATGCAATTGCAGATGACGAACACACATTGTGCAAACTTGGACTCTGCGTAATTGCAGTTTCCGTTCTATAGTATTTATTGGTTCATATATTACTTTTTGTTAATTTTGTAATACGGTAGATTAGTAGTATTTATAAATCTGAAGTCTACGGTACAAAGTATAACACATATGTTTTATTCATTTGAAAATATAATAATTTGTACACACATTAGCTCAGGGTTAGGTTATTGTGCCATGTGCAGATTTGTAAAACACTATTATAGGAAACGTATCCGTAGATTTACAAGACACAATAGCATTTTCACTTTATTTTTTAGAATCGGGAGTCTTTCAGCTGAAGGAAATTTTTCTCAAAATTACGGGTTCTAATATTATTCATTTACGATTGGTGGAATTGTAAAGATGCATGTTCATGAATGCGGACCGGGACAGCATAAGGGAATCGATTATAACCTAAAATGCGTTACGCGTGAGAAACAAGGAAGCGTCTGGTCACATATTATTATGGTCTTGTAATATTTAAATTAAATATATAATACAGTGTTAATTCGTGAACGGTGCTTATTATCTTTTACAAACCCACAATCAAGAATTATTCATCAAATTTATTCCTTTGGGTATGTATTAGTAAAAAAATATGCTATTCCTTGTTACTTTTATAAAATAATGTAAAATAGTCATTCTTAGCATTTGAGTGGTGACTCAGAGTCACCACTAAAAATTTCTGTAGCATTATTCACAATATTGTTTACAGTATTCAATATTTTGGTATCTAATCAATTACTAAAAAAAGTATTGTATGAGATATTATATCAATTTCATACTCATAAAAAGTAAAAAATCTTATAGAATGGAATTATTCTAGCTCGGAAAAAATGTTTAATTTTCGAGTTAAAATAGTTCTGAATGCAACTGGTTAAAATTAGAATTTACTTAGTTATTGAGACTAATATACTTGTATGTAAATAGGTTAATTGTTTCGTCTGTATGATCGTGGCACAATTTGCAGTTGATATGAATATCCGATGTTTCTTATTATTATTAAAATATAATACTTTATATTAAATTTATGTGACGATGCTAAACTTGCAGTAGATACACATATTTTTTAAAAGTATAAAATTGAATATTGTCATTAATGTTATACAGCGACCGAACACATTATTTTCTATTAATTTCGAGTCGTTTAACAGCTCCTAGGGAATATAAAACAAATTATTTCGAAAAATAGAAAAATAATGAAAAAAAGGCAAAACAGTATGTTTTTTATTGTATTTTTAGTCCCTTTAGAAAATTGATACGTAACAGGATCGAACGAGTCGATTGCGAGACGGACGTTCTCTTTTTTTTGCCCACGTGCTATCGATTTCATATTTTCGAGATTGTCGCGGTTTCGAGCAACAGCCTTGCAAAATGTCTCCTGCTTTCTCCAGTTCCTACTACCCGAGTATCCTTAGTTCCGTCTTCTGCTCGTCCTCACCCGTATTACACATCCGATAGAAAAATTTCACTTTCGCCCGGACGATTTTGAAATCGACCGGTTAGGATACCCACCTTTTCACTCCAATTCCATAATATCGCGTCCGCATCGCGGTAGCACACCATGCCCCGACTTATTCAAAAATTGGGAAAGACCCTTCGAGTGAAAGTTTCCCGGTTTTAATTGGCGGCGACGGCAGACGCTACCGGAACCGACTCGTGCGTATTTGTCGATCGTCCGCCGTTAGCCGGTGTTTGATACGGTTATTGTATTGTTTCGAGCTCGCTACACACATCCGTCGTTTTAACGTGCGGCGACCGTCCGGTACTGGAATTGCGGTCTGAAATACGATGGATCCAATTACATGCTGCACATTTGTTTGAAACGCAATTACGGCGTCGCGCGTCGATTTTGCGTCGCCGCAATCGCATATACGATCGTCTTTACATTATCGCATATCAGTTGTTGTACAGGGTGTAAGAAAAGTAATGGTCATCCGTCCTAAGGATGAATCTACACCTCTGGATCGGTAGACATTTGTAAGAGAAACTTGCCGCAAAATTGTTTATAACAATGAAAATTGTTGTTAAAGTTTTTTTTGTAATTGTGCATAATCGGGGTACCCCCCACCGATTTCGATGATTTTTGAATATGTTGTAAAACTCAATATTCTGAACAACTTTTTCCTTACATGTAATCGTCGCTCAGCCTTAGTTTTTGAGATATTTGCGAAAAACTGCAGCTACTACTACATTGAAATTTGCTTATACGTGCACGTCCGAGCTGTGCGTATGCGTCAGCATGATGCGACCGCTCGTCAACTGTTTCACTAGGATTGTCGAACGATCTACAATATACCGTGTAAACTTTTTCAGTCGAATAAATTCTTCAGAACAAATAGCACGCACTGAAGGAGCAGTAAAATATTATAAAATATATATAGTGAAGTATAGTATCTGTATATGTGATATACATTATTGTAAAATCATCATGAAGTTACATGAATTTCTAAGTACATATATGCAATGATCGCGAGAAATTATTAGATTTTTTGATTGACATATTCCCAGCCAATAATCAAGCGACAATAGAATAATAAATAATTAAGTATAATAATTATTCTGTTTTTTCTTCACTAACTCGAAACCCCTCTTGTCTTCGGATTCGCGTAATGCAAAAATAAAATATAAAACATTATGGGTTGAATTTTACGTTACTAACACACACCCACACAGTGTTCCTAAGAAAAAACGGCTAACGACTGTGGATAACCCGAAAAGTTTATTTTAAGAGCGTGCGACAATGACATTTGTTTGAGTTAGGTTTGGCTAGATAACTGAAGTTGTTGTTAATCTGGAAGTGGAGTTAGTTTAATAATAAACTGTGGGGAATTATTAAGCCAAACCTAACTCAAACTAATGTCATTTCCGCTCGTTCTTAAAATAAACTTTTCGGGTTATCCACAGTCGTTAGCCGTCGTCGTAATATGTACTAATTCTTACGTAAGAATCCAGAGTATAAAAAAATCGGAGATATGGGCTATTCGGAAGTTTATCCCGAATTCTTCATCATCATATATTTTAAAAAGTTCACGCGGTATATAGATTGTTCGATAATCGTAGTGAAACAGTTGACGAGCGGTCGCATCATGCTGACGCATACGGACAGCACGGACGTGCACGTATAGGCAAAATTCAATGTAGTAGTAACTGCAGTTTTTCGCAAATATCTCAAAAACTAAGGTTGAGCGACGATTACATGTAAGGAAAAAGTTGTTCAGAATATTAAGTTTTACAACATATTCAAAAATCATCGAAATCGGTGGGGGGTACCCCTATTATGCATAATTACCGTTTTTTTCACGGTAACTCCTATTTATCGAGAAGCGAAAAAGTCTGAAAGGAGCCATATGCCGCAAACAAATAGTTATTGAGATATGAGCTGTTAAAGTTTTTGCAAAATTTGATTGTGTGGCTTTATACGTATACAACAAAAGCCTACTACTACAGTTCACCCGACCGTGTCGATGAGACAGAACATGATCGTGTGCGTGCCTCGAGACAAACGAAATTTAAAGAGATATTCGTGGCTAGGCCCGTACCAAGTCATCATCTAAAATAAATTTAAAGTTGCAAAATATGAAAGAAAACCTTGTATCCATTGTTATGCATAAGAATCCTAATCTAACGTTATAAAATACTAACGTAAAGTAGGCTTACAGATTTTTCAGGGTCTTCTATTCCTTCGGCGAATCTACAGCACACTACCATTTTCACGAATCAATTTTAATAATCTTAACACAAAACACCGCGTTTTCACACGTTCACTTAACACTGCACAACACACAATCTGAACTTGTGGGGGCGAATGAGGAGAAATTATTTCGACTGCGATCAAAATAATTCTGTGCTCTCAATGCGTATCCGCGCCAAAACTCGGCTCTCCCAGAAAATAAGTTCGATTAGTGTAGGTTTTTATGGGAAGCAGGATTGAAATAAAATAGAACGCGTTTCAGATATCTTTATAGAATACAAGATTTCTCTTAGCCCGTTCGATATCGACTGACTGTCCGACTGCATCGAAAGAAAAAAATACTTATACCAGTCGGACTAAGGACCCTTAGCCTTATCTGTGTTTTAAATTAAACACATGGCCTTTTGGGTGTAGGATTACTGGCGTCTTTTCGGTCTAAGAGGCCTAGTTGGAAAAATCAACATTCGACCCTCGGTATCTGCATAAACATAACAGAACCGAGGTGACGATAGATTAATTTTTGCCCTAATATCAATAATTAGGGCATATTTTCCGATACACTTTCTCACATATGTTATTTTTAATTATTTTATTTGTAACCACTTACAAATGCGTTTCAAATCTTGTCCTTTAAATAATCTATTTAGCAATGTAAACTTAAAGGGATCGAATACCTGAACTCTCAATAATCGAATATCTGAACTCTCAAGAAGAATCAATATTTCCATACGGTTCTCGAAAAATTAATAACTCCATGACAACGATTTCATTTGTTTCAATCGATGGACCTGGATCGAATTCATTGTTTTCTTGGAGAGCAGAGTTTTTGCACGGATTCGCATTGAGAGCGCAGAATTATTTTGATCGCAGTCGAAATAATTTCATCTCACAAGTTCAGATTGTGTGTCCATTACTTTTCTTACACCCTGTACACGTCCGTTATTCTGCCGCACGGACGGCTTTTTGCTTTTTTTTTTATCGAATTATGAAAGTCACCTGAATATCATACGTGAAATTTGTTAACATTGTAATTATAAAGAGTTATTTTTGTTTAAAATGTAATCACAAAGAGTTATTTTTGTTTATATTGTAATTACAAAGAGATATTTTTGTTTACCCTTTACTTATTCTTTAAATGATTTTTAGATTCGAATGGTTTCCTTTCACCAGAAGGGAAAAAGAATTGAGGGGAAAAAGTTACCCTCTCCAGTACCGGATTAATCATGCGACGTTGTGAGAAATGCACGACGGAGACGGAGCGCGTCACGTGACCGGGCCGAGGCAGAAGCGTGAGGGAATAGCGTCGTAGAAGGGGAAGGTAGAGTGGGGACACAAGTGTGTCCTCTCACTTTTACTTCTCACTTTTAGTTACAAAGAAAAATGTGACCTTCATTAAGCAATGGTTTCTAGATCACACGTTTTTCACACCCTGTATGTATTTTTCCATAAAAAAAGATTTCCTGTTCTGTTAAACTGAATCTGTTTCATAATAGAACTGCTTATAGAACGAGGTTATACGATTGATTAACAAAAACAACAAAGCAGAGCAGGACAAGTGTGACGACTCGATGCATCTAGCGCAAGAAGATTAATCGATCAATCTTGCACTGTTAAATATTCTCACAATTATCCACATTCCACGTTACATTGTCCTACAACGTTGACCTAATAAATACTTTAAAGGTTCTCAAGTGGTTCCAATTCATAGATAGAAATCATTCATGAAGAACAAACTTTTATGAAAAATCAGATTGATATTGTTAACCCTTAAATTTGTTTGAAATAATGTAATACTTCAATGTTGTGTAATGCATTGAACGAAATCGTGAATTCGTATAATCTACCGCAGTCTAATTAGTAGGTTATTGGAGTAATCATTGGCAGCCTCGGGGGTTCATAATTCAATTTACAGTGGAGTATTGATTATCTCAACATCGTTCATTCGAACAAAGCTTAATCCAATTCTCGATTAACCGAATAATGCCGACTAAACCCACTTAGGTCAACTCAACGATAAAAATGATATTTATAAAATGTTCACAACCTAATAAAATATTAAGACAATTTAGATTAGTGAAAACGTACAGTTTTAAGACATTATAAATGATCTAATGTTTTTTTGTTTGTTTCAGGTAAGATCAAATCCTCCTAAGTTGATAGTGCTCGTGACGGTGCCTTTTACAGCTTGAAATAAAGGTAATTTATCATTGAAATAATGTTAAGTAAACCGGTTAGCAGTACTAAATTTTATTGTTATACAATAAATAATTCAGAGTTTATTACTGTTGCCGAAGCCTTGCGATAGGCAACGCGCTGTACTCCGAAGTCAGCATGAAAGATAGTACTTCTCTGCCATAAGTGACTGTGGGCAGAACGAATAATGGACGAGGAAAACAATAATTAAATTACATGCGTATCTAGACGTGTTCCAAAAACTAAGTGAACAACATCTTTTTGAAAACAAATAATTAAATACTATGTGGGATATAAACGGAAATATACGAAAATAATTAAAGATAATTAAAAGTAATCTTAGACTAAAAGTAACATACATACAGGCTGTCTCAAAATGACCTGACATTTTAAATTGCGCGCTATTTTTTGGGCAGGGGGTCCACAGACCATTCCGGAGCTCGAGGAAGCAATTAGACGCACAATTACTGAAATTAGTCCCCAATTATGTCAACATGTCATCGAAAATTTCGTCAAAAGAGTTGCCCTTTGCAGTGACGAGGCGGCCATTTATCGGATATTGTGTTCCACGCATAACCGCCATGTTCTTACTTTATATTAAAATAAAAACATTCGTACTTTTCAAATAACTAATTCGTTTTATTAATAAATTAAAATGTCAGGTCATTTTGAGACACCCTGTATATATATATATATATATATCCATTTACAAAATAGTTCATATTATAATATTGCTACAAACTTAACCCTTTGAGGCCTGAAGCCTAGTCAATTTTATCTTCGATCCTTCTTTCAATTAAACAATAATATTAAGAAATATTTGTTTCGAAAACAGACCATTGTGCCTATCTTACAACCTAATTGTCAATAATCTAATTGGAGCTCTATAATAGATAAGTGAAACATTATCGTCATCAGCCGAACAGCCATTCCTCTTTGATCATGTCACTAGCCTTCTCCGCGATCATAATAGTCGGTGCATTCGTATTTCCTCGGACAATTTCCGGCATCACAGAAGCGTCAACCACCCTCAACCCCATCACCCCGTAGACTCTGAGTCTAGGGTCCACTACAGCTTCGGGGTCCCATTTAGGCCCCATTTTACAAGTTCCAACCGGATGAAAAATGGTCGTGGTATATTCCATCATCGCACACTTCCAATAATCCCTGCTACCAAAACTCAAGTGCCTGCAAGCTGGCAATGGAACATCCACCAACTGCCAACCATGTCGATGGAAGGACTCCGTCCGAAACAACTCCAGAGCAGCTTCAATCCCTTCCACCATGATCTCGGCGTCAGGATAAGCTGAGAAAGAGCCTGGAAATATCAAAGGAGGTCCCCAGAGAGGATCAGAATCATTCAACAAGATAAATCCTCGACTCCTAGGCTTGAGCAAGATTGGCCTAACGTTAAACGCGTCGTAATAGGCCAGAGGTTCAACGGCAGTTTCGCCAAAGTCAGCAGGGTCATTGATGAAGTCCATTTTGTTGCTGGCATCGAAGCTGAATTGAATATCCGGCAAGCCATGTTTATGTTCAAATATAGTCTGCAGAAAGACTCCGCAGGATAGCGGGCCTGTTGCTGACAGTGGGCCCATGCGGGTATGCTGATACTGAAATATGTCATCGATCTTTCCACTGTTGTCTTTGCTGGTTGACGTAGAGTTCACCGACACTACAAAACCGTCCATTGTCACGTGGTCCTGGAGGTTTCGACCGACGGGTAGATCGCTGATGATTCTAATTTTATGTTTTTTTAGCTCCCGCGCAGGTCCCACGCCGGACAGCATGAGAATCTTAGGCGAGTTGATGGCTCCAGCTGAGAGGATCACTTCTTTTCTACTTAGGGCAACGTTGGTTCGACCTGTGACCGTCGAAACGTACTCTACGCCCATGGCACGCTTCGTTTCGTGATCTATGAGGATCCTGGTGACGTGCGCTTGAGTTTCTACGGTTAGGTTCTTGCGTTTGCGGCGAATTGGCCTGATGAACGCGCCGTTCGTGCTCTGTCGCATTCCGTGGATCGAGGTGGTTTGGAGATGCATGAGCCCTAATTGCTGATCGGTGTTCGCGTCGACGTAGTCCTGGCCCAGTTCTTTCCAGGCGTTCAGAAGGACTTCGGTGGTGATGTCCGTGTAGGGAAACCGCTCCACGGTCTGGTAGCCGCCCTGGTTGTGGTAGTGAGGGTTCTTTTTAACTATCTGAAAGAGACCAATCAGCGATGAGAAATTAGAGTTTCGGGGTTACTTTTCTCAACCACTATTTCTTGCTAATTGCGTCCTACGTCGAAGAGGATAGAATGTAATCAAAATATTGATTGCGACGTATTGGGGTCCGAAGATACAATAGTCACAGAGTTAGATTAAATCTCCACCGACTTGTACAATTATGTAATGATATTTGGTCCCCTCAGGGTTTCAAATCCATTCCACCAGCTCTCCCTTTACCAATCCTCAACTATCGCCTAATTTTAAGCGGGACCTACTTTTTATTAAGGTGGGTTCCGAACCACCTATTTTGCCAACAACTAGTGATGGGCATTATCGACTAAATTCAACTATCGACTAATTACTATTTAGTTACTACATACTATCGAATATTTAGTCGATAGTTTTTAGTCGACCGAAATTTTGTTTTAGTAGTTACGTTTAGATTGCGGGCTATGGTCTATGCCTATGTATAGGTCAGTATAGGTCTCACCTCATCCACGGTATACTAATTCTAGCTGTACAAAAATAATTTTTCTCATTTATTGGAAAACATATTTAATTGAGAAAATATCTTATTAGACATACTGAACAATGAATAATTCTAACAATTATATCTCATTATTTCCATTTTTTACCCATTAGTGACTATTATATATATATAATAATAAATAAATAAATGGTAATAATAAAGAAATAAATGGTAGGGTAGTAATGATATAGTAAATCTCATGATTGAATTGATAGCTCCACCCCCACCACAGCAAAATTCATTCGATAGTTTAGTAACCCCCACCACGACAAAATTCATTCGATAGTTTAGTAACCCTCACCACGGCTAAATTTATTCGATAGTTTAGTTACTGGTTACTGCCGTTACTGGTTTATTCTTCTCTCTATGAATACATAAAGATGGTGCTGTAAACAGTTGACTGAAAATAGTAACCCCCACCACTGTAAAATTCATTCGATAGTTTAGTAAAACTAGTCGAATGAAAATAGTAACAGCTACTATCGAATTATTCGATAGTTTTTAGTCGATAATGCCCATCACTACCAACAACACGTGAGGGCCACTTCCCGGCTTTTTACCGAGCGGTCACCCATCCTAGTTCGTCCCCGCCCTACGCCGTTTAACTTCGGTGATCGAACGAGAACCGGTATTTTCAGCGAGGCAATGGTCGTTGATGACTTGTACAATTAATCGGTTTGTATATTCGCTGTAGATTCGACTGTTTACATGTTCGTTCGGATAATCGAGGTGCATCGATTATGCAGGTAAACGTGATCCGAATGGTATCGTGTTTGGACTTATTTTAATAAGAAAGATGTCAGGAATATGTTGGTAAAAAGTTTTGTGAAGGAGTAAATAAAAATGAAAAGATTTTCTTGGATTAGGTCAATATTACAATTAGGTAATTCGTACCTCTGGATCTTCGTTGTTCTCGGACTTCAGAAAATATTGCAAAACTTCTCCGTAACTCCAGCCGTGGTTCCCCTTCTCGGCCCATTCATCGTAATCCTTCGGGTTCCCGCGAATGTAGATCATGTAGTTAATTGTACTCGACCCACCCATTACCTACGCAAAAACAGCGGTGCCATAAATAAACATATATAGTGGATCCGAATGTTGAGTCGTGCTTAGTGTGTGGCCGACCCAAAGTGTGTTTTACTTCGAAAGAAGGTCAGTCGCAATCGCTTAGTCTCGGTCAAGGAAGTCAAACTTTAACATAGCTCTCTATCCTTAGTGTATGCCGTTGCTCACGAAAATTCGACTATTTCCTTATTTCTTTCATTGCCTCTCTATGAGGCGTGTTTCCCAGTGGCTCGTTAATCGCGCTTGAGTACTGACAAGACACAACACAACATAATGAACTTCTTCTATCGAGTTAAATGTTACGAGCCCGTAATGCAATCATTCGAGCATGACACTTTAAAAAATTCACCTTATACCACAAAGTAACATAAAGTCGTTTAATGGTTGCCAACGGTTGCCCCATATGGTTCTTCAAGTAACACAGGACACCGTTTCATTGGGAATGTTTTGTCATTTCATTTCAATCTCTGGTCAGTGAACAGCACCACCTCTCTTCGGTACTCGCTTTCGAAACGAAATGGCGGTTGGAACATAAGAGTTCATTGCAACAAAAAATTAAGTATAGTTTTTGCCGTGACAAAAACTAAAGTTCATGTCTATCTTGTACGCGAGACACGACAAACAATATATTATGAGGCATTAGGATAAGATGGCATTGATTGTTATGAGTAATTTACCTGAAAATTTGGTAAATTAAAAAATCTTATACGAAATCCATCCAAAATAGTCAAAGTGTTATTAATTTTGGAATACCTACTTTACCCCTTGCCCACGTACAGCCACCCCCTCTTCTGGATCGACAAGAGTGTGCTTCCGGTTGCGTGCGATACATCCAATCGATGTTGCTGGCTTGTAACATCGATGCAAACGCCGGGATGTCTGCTACTTCCGGTTCCTCGATGCCAGCTTCTAACAGCAGCACCTGAAGATTCGTATGAAATATTGAAAATTTTATCTGCGGAAGAAGCTCCATGAATTTTTGCAAATGTTCGATAGTATTGATTACTATGTCGTATTTTGCGTTAAAAGTGAACGTGAAACAACAATGAAGTTTGGAAAGTGAGTTCGCGCAGGGAAGGAATGCGCTTTTACGATGCGCATAAGCTGAATTAGCCTCACTTTTCTGAGCCTAACAGTGCATTGTGAATAGCTGACTAATAAACTTCGGGTAAAAAACGTTTCTCTTGTGCAAGAATGGAAAAATGGTTAGAACAAAATGACTAGCAATTAGGAATTAATTAGAACTAAGCGAACAACGAGTTCCATTTTTGACGCCAGAAGAAAACGATATATAACATTTACGAAAAAATAATGTAAAGTAAAATTAACAAAATTGTGGGAATCCGTTCTTCTTTATTATTAAACATTTTATAAATAAGAACGTTTGAAAATAATAATATAATTGATTACTTCAATTTATTATCATAAATTGCCTCCGTTAAATACGGTAATTATTATTACAATTATCAGTGACAAAATATCATAGAAAAAAGATATTAAATATTACAATTTCAATCGTTCGTGTGATTAGCTCCGTCGGTAAAACAGATGTCTTCTTTTCAAATGAAATTGTCGCACAATGCCGCTACTACATTGTTCCGAATATTTCGATAATAAAAATGATTTCTAGTTTCTTAAGTGGCAATAACGTGGACTCTTTTTGTCAAATAAAGAGGATGGGAGGATCGATAATCCTTTCACTGAAAAGTCGAGCAGCCGTTAGGGCTTCTTCGTTGAAACGGGTCACAGAACACAAGATCGTCCGTGACGATGTTATGACCATTTTGCGGCTTCTTCGCTATTAAACATGCCATGAATTCTAAGCCCACTTATTGGATTACTCATCTCCGATAACAATCAAATCCAAAAATGAGGTTTCTGCTGATTTTGCTCGCTATTCATTATTCGCGAAAACTGTTCTACTAATAAAAATTCCAATAATTATTTCATTATAACCAAGTACCTTCCACGTTGTAATTTCGCTCAATCTGTTGGCCAGGACGCATCCAGCGGATCCAGCTCCCACTATGATAAAGTCGTACTCTTCCGTGAAAAGATTATCGTCCAGAATATTGTTTTTTTCGCCTGAAATGCCTTGAAAAGTCAAAATTCGAAATTCAAAATGTCGTTAAAATAAATTTATTCATAAAATTTATGCCGTCGTAACAGTATTTTATTATACATTTAATAATATAATAATAAATTCATTATGCATTGAATAAATTTAATATAATACTAAATTTCGTATAAATTTCGTTTCAGTCATTTTCTCGCGTACCAAATAATTTACAAGCACTGTAGGTGGCATACCTCGGTGAATCGCCCTGTATATGCCCGATTGATTCGTGGAACAGAAAGCAGCGCGCGATATATGCAAAAATTGGAACTTACCTTCCGGGATAAGAAAGTCGTAAACTTTCGACAGACTGGTAATTCCTGGCGCGGTTCCCCGTTGGCTGTAAACCCGTGCAAAATCGGCACTTTCCTCGCTTTCATCCTCGACGCCCGTTGAAAAGAGCCGCTTGTATTCGGACCGTGAACCATAAACGACCGGCGATAATTGCACCAACGGTGGATCATCTGGCAACGGAAAGTTATCCGGTTCGTAACGACCGACCCTGTCCCTGTGACGATTTCTGAGAGATCGGCTAATTCCACCGGATTTTTTATCAGTCGCGATCCCCCATGGAGTGTGGGATGTGTCGACATTATGTATCGGGTATCGATCTGTCGATTGTCCGAATATTCGAGCGATCAGAGCCAGGAATATGTACGTGGATGGCTGACACGTCGAAACCGTGGAATGTACTGTGCAGAGATTCGTTAGGTCCGGTGGCACCCACGACATGGTTATAGGGGGGAAGTCTTTATGGCGATTGATAAATTGGTTTCTGAAAATTCGAACTTTTCGCCGAACGAAAAGGTCCTGGAAAGAATGTCAAGGTACAGATTTTAAAGTTGGTTTAAATTAATTTTAGGTGAGGTAATCTCAATATAAAATTTTGATTTGAGTTATCGATCGTATTAGAATAATAAAAATTGAGTGATTTCTGCGCTAGGTTCGATCAATGTTACGATAAAATGTTACTATAATGTAACATTGATCGAACCGAGCGCCAAAATCATTCAATCTTTATTAATTTCAATATAGATTGAAAAATATATAATTAGATTATTTTAAACTAGATTTCTACTTGGATTCCAATTTAATTAGATTGATTTTGAAATAGGTTAAAACAGAATTGAAATCCGATCGGAACTAATTTGAATTATTTTAAAAAGAGAATTTAATTTTACCCAGACTTTAATTGGGTTAATTTAAAAGTGGATTTAAATTTCCAGAAGAATTTAATTCGATTCGTTTTAATGAAACAAATTTCAAAATAGAAATAGATAAATATTTTATTAAATTAACCTTAGAGGATCTGATTTACGTTATTTGACTATGAAATAATGATTTTAGTCGATAAAGAATATTATCTAGTCTGTCTAATTGAGCAAAGAATGGTTACTTTATCGAATTAAAATGTAATGTGATTACGTGACTTTCACTTCCGCCTACACGACTTAGTTCTTATTATTAAAAACTTAATGCACTAGATAGATTCAAGAATTTCTCAATAATGAGCGAAGCGTCTAAGAGTTTGATTATAATTGGTCAATTATAGTGAAATCGACATCTCAATTTAAGAACACGATAGTTACATTTTGATACAAAAATCGTATTATTATTTCATTTGAGATAGAAATTTGATTTGATGGAATTTTTAATTCTTTTTAACTGATAGTTATAAAACTGCATACCTTCACAAATCTATTAATTGATCATAATTTAGAACAATTCAGAGAAAAAGTTTATGTTTGTTAACAGTTTTGTTCATCAAATAATTCATAAATCTGAGTAATGTCAAAGCAATTATATGGTTGTCAAATAAAATAAATAAAGAAAGGAGTTTGAAAAAAGATACTCACTAAACATTTGAAGTAACATATTAATTACATAAAATTGTGGGAAAATGTTAACTACTTGAAACTATTATTATCAATAGTTTAATATTATTTATTGTATTAGTAAGGGGTAGAAAATTTATTGTATCTTAACAACATGAAATAATGTTAATTAGGGGTTTGGAGAGAAATATTGTTCATAAGTTTAAGGAAAAAAATTATTGTAAATTCGAAGAAACAAAATATGAACGTAATTTATTATTATTGGAAATAAGAAATTTACGGATGAAATATTAACCTGGAGAACTCGACGCATAAACGAAAACAATCTTACCGCAATCACAAATTATCACAATCAGATGTATTCTTCCGTCTTCTAAAAATAGTAGCACATATCAACTGGTCATAAGGGTCGCCGACTTACACCGTCGCGAAGAGCAACATAATCGATAACACCGCGCGAACAATTACTGTATTAACCAAGATAAAATGAACTTCCTACTGCAGCATGTCGCTGCATCGAGCAACGTCAACACCCGAAAGAAATGCATTCAGGAATGCCGAATCTTGTTGCGCGCGGTAAAGATCCTAGATCCGGTCCACCGTTGAGAATCGATGGGATAGTGAGTTTCGCGGTAGTTGAAACTAGAGCAGAATGTAGCGGGTGCCGTTGTGTCTTATACCTGAATTTTTCTCGCTTCTTTTTGCTGCAAGTGAACAGACCGTGGCGTAGACAATGCAACTTTGTTACTTAATTTTCGTTCGAAATATTGTAGACGACCGTCCAGTGTTTTAGCTTCATCTTTGGGTAAATCGAAAATTTCTTAACCCATTTACATCATAAGGAAATATGAAAAGAAGGTCTTTACAAATTTGATAAAATGGGTTAACAGTAACATTAAATTTGATTACAATTTCGGTCTATCAACTCTAAAATTGAATCACTCAAAAACTTCGAAATAGATATTATACAATTAATCTTAAAGGATACACATTTTCACATTATTATTATAATATAACATCATAATTCTAATAATATTTAAGCATTACTATTGCAATTTAAAATTACGATACATTATTGTAATTATAATCTACATAACACATTACACTTCAAAGTATACATGCATCTACTTTCACAATGTACGTTTTAATATTAGTTATTGTTACAATTTATTCTAATAATATATTTAGAAGTACTTCACAAGTTTCCTTTGATCACAATATTCACAATATCCACAGAACTATACACAGTAACTACTCGGTCTCTTAGATCCACAGTAAATTCGCAACAATTACATACCCTAACAGTAAACTCTATTATTGTCTTAAACGCTACACATTGTTTCGAGAAGATGGCAAAATTGAATTTCTTTTTCCCGCTTTTGATCATATGCGCGTTTTTACAATTTCAACAATTGTGAAATAAAATGTTACAAAACCGGTCGTTCGACCTCTCTACAGAACTTTTCTGAAGCGCTACGAATAGAGAAAAGATAGTAGCTAAAACACGTGTCTAAATCGTGCTAGCTAAGTTGTTTAGTTAAAAGCAATATCTCACAGGTCAGAGTGTGCGTACTTGAGGAGCCAATCCTCTTTCACCAAATCGGCTCCCTTCTCGGCAATCGCCATAACTGGCGAGTTGATGTTCCCGCTGACAATATTCGGCATGATCGACGCATCGATCACTCTCAACGTCTGAACGCCATGCACCCTGAGCCTAGAATCTACCACAGCTGTGGGGTCATCTTTTGTTCCCATCTTAGCAGTGCCAGCAGGATGAAACAAGGTCGTGGCAATTTGCCTAATACTGCACTCCCAATATTCCTCGGAATCAGGCACCTTGTCCTTGCATCCAGGCAGGTCTAAGTGCTTCAACGTCATTTTGTACTTCTGCAAGGCTGAAGTCTTGGTCAGAGCCTTGATAACGTTCACCGACTTCAGTAACGTTTCCACGTCATCCCTCTCTGCGAGATAATTCGCATAGATCTTGACGGGGTCCGCTGGATCAGTGCTGCGCAGCTCGAGAGCTCCCTTGCTTTTAGGTCGCAGCAGAGTGCTGGCCGCTAGGATTAGGTCGCCCTCCAAGATCATCTTCATCAACTCTTGCACTATATCATCCTCCACGTTCATTAAGTTGTACAGGCTGGTTATCTTTGGCGTCACCCATCTTGAGAAGTGGCCAAAATGGAACTCGATGTCTGGATACTTGGAGGGTGCGGAGCGAGGCTCTGTAATTACATTGGATATAAAATGGATATTTATTATTTGTAAGAAAAAACGCTGGCTGGTAATAGTTTGGACACCTTGTACACGAATACCAAATCGTTTTACTTACTTTCTCCGTCAGGTCCGAAGTCGTTCACATTAACGAATGCCAAAAGGTTGATGCCAACAGTAGCAAGTTCCCCCTTTTTATGGACCAGATAATTATACGCTAAATCCATTCCAAAGGTGGACACGGGAGGGGATTGTGTCTCGTTCACAAAGCCAATCAGCAGGCCTGGCCAGATTGTATGATCCTGTAGGTTCTTGCCAACCGGCAGATCAGCTACAACCTGAATACCCATGTCTTGCAAATGCTTCTTAGGCCCGATTCCCGACAGCATCAACAGTTGTGGGCTGGCAATGCTGCCAGCTGACAGGATAACTTCCTTGGACGCTGTTAGGTCTATAGTCTTGTCACCTGACGTTATACGAACGCCCACTGCCTTGTTACCCTTCAGCAAAACTTTGTCGGCTCTAGTGGATTTCATCACGTACAAGTTCTTCTTATCTTTAACAGGAGATAAATAGGCTTTGGCAGTGTTCATCCTCTGCGCGTTGTCCATGGTACCGAAGGCTTTCCCAAAGCCAGTATAACGATCGCCGATTAGGGGCTCGAGGACGTCCAAGCCCATCTCCCTAGCGCCATCCAGAATAATTTCTTGCTGTATTGTTTCGGAGTAGTTGTAACTTCTGATGCTCATTGGACCGTTCGCGCCACAATGTCTGTCCCCAAACTTGGCTATGTACTCTGGTGGACAGTTGGTTGACTTTCGGAGGTAGCGGAGCATGTTTTCGTAGTCCCATCCTTCGTTGCCTTGCTCCTGCCATTGGTTGTAGTCTTTGTCGTTGCCGAATACATGCAGCATGGCATTTATGACTGAACTGCCCCCCAGAGCCTTGCCCTTACGCCATTTGCAGCGCTTGTTCTTGTTGCCTTGGCAGAAGCCAGCTTGCGGTTCGGCCTTGAGAGAAAAGGTTTTGACGTTATGGCCTAATTGCCATGATAAGACATTATCGAGTGTTAATTTTATGGATTGGAACTGCTGCCAGTCAGAAAGTTAGTGAGGATAGCGGGCACAATGGTGAGTGACCTAATAATGACAGTGAAAAATGTGAACAGTGATCTATTGAAAATAGTGGGAAAGGTCAGTGACCTAGAGGAGGTGGTGAAAGTTGATCAGTGACGTAGTGGAGGTTGTGAAAGATGGTCAGTGACTCAGTGGAGGTGGTGAAGGTTGGTCAGTGACCTAAAGGAGGTGGTGAAAATTGGTCTGTGACTTAGTGGAGGTGGTGAAAGATGGTCAGTGACATGACAGGGACAGCAAGTAGCGTTGTCGGTGACATAGCAATGGCAATGGACAAATACGGTCACTGACCTAACATGGTCAGCAGCAATATTTGCAAAGGATACTTTGTTAAACAAATGTATTCTTTATACCTTATAACCATAATCCTCAGCAGTGTCCTGTAGCATCGTTAGAAACCCAGGAACTTCACTCGTAGGACTAGCATCCTTCCCTGCTTCGATCAACAGAACATCCCAGTTATCTACCTCCGACAGTCGACGGGCTAGCACGGAGCCCGCAGATCCACCCCCAACAATCACAAAATCAAATTCTCTTTTCGAGGATAGAATATCTGCTGAGCGATCCACTGGATAATCAGAGCCACCGTTTAAAGCACATTGCGAGAGCAGAAGCACGTTGACTAACTGCGAGAAGAGGGAAGATGGCAGCGGCGAAAGCGCGGCACTGCAACTTGTTGCCATGCAGGTCTCCATGATGTATGTATGTGATCTGAAAATCAATGACGAACTTATAAAAATGGCATTTTTTTATAATTAATATTAATTTGTTGATCAAGTTCTTTTTTTCACTTTTTAAATTAATATTATTCATATTCGGTGTCCCAACACATATGGAAATACTAATTTTCAAGGAAATCTAACAATTTTTTGAGTTACTCATACGTCATATTGAATTCGCCATTTTTTTTTTTGTTACCCACGCGTTGCCTATTTATTGCTGTAACTTTTATATGTATAGGCAAATATGGGCAAGAAATTTTTATGTAGCGATTTAAAGGAGGCTCTGGCAAATACTTCTATGCAAAATTCATCGTGACCTCGCGTGGCCTCCGCTTTGTAATCATCATTGAAGAAAGAAAGACAGGAAAATAGGTGTTTGGGAAGAGATCATTTTCAAAGTGGTAAAATATAAGATTTACTGTTAAATGTTACACATACACATAGCTGGTAGAACGGGATATTAGATTTCAAGGAAATCGGATAATTTGTTCAGTAACGTATCAGATTCATAATCAGCAACCCAAAAAATATTAATAATAATATTGAGTAACACATCTGCCACATTGACTCCGCCGTTTTCTTTATTGAAAACCCAGGGAATACCGATTTTTAACTAAATTGAAGAATGTTTTCGATTTTTTTGCCACGTATTGGCGATCGCAGACCTTGTAGGCGAACAAGAAAATATGTATGTATGTGTGCTTAATAAGTAGGCTATCAATATCAGGTACGTCGCGGAAGCGGCGGAGTTATTATTCAATATTCGAGGAGCTTAAACAGAGAGTGAGAGAGAAAGAGAGCGCGTCTTGGTTTAGTGAAATGCAAGAAATAAATTGGTGAAAGATCCTTAAAAAAATAATGAAAAATAAAGAAGTTCTGTAATTGAATTAGTAGTAATGATCTCTCTCTCTCTCTCGCTCTCTTTCTGAATGAAATATATATAGGGTATTTCCTACTTTTCCGGCAAGATTGTAGGAGCATGCTCTACAAGTGAAAATAAGAAAAAAATGTTATGTGAAATTTGTTTATAAACGCTTTGTTACAATATTATAGGCAAATATTGAATGTAGCCTGAATAGGTGCGGAACAGCAGATTTAAAGCTGAATAATATGAAAGGTCGATTGTGTTTACTTTGCCTGTACTAAAAAATTATTTAAAAATTCTCAAGTTTTAAATTATTTAAAAGTTCTGAGTTTTTGCCTGACACAGATATTTCAAATAGAAAGATTAATTAATGAAGTTTTTCGATGTGATTACGTGAAAATGTATAAATAAATCGTAATTTATTCACTTAGAACACAATTAGAACTATTTCTACGTAATATCGTAGTAGAAAGTTTCATCTAAATAGAACTAAAAATGAAAAGGTCACAATGAACAAAACTGACAAAGTCTTGTTCGTTCATCACTTTCGGAATAGTAGAAGCAAATACTCACTTCAGCACTAGATCTGTGAAGAATCGTGTTTAATCACTTCTGGTACTGTGATAGTGGAAGCGAAAACGACACCACATTAGGTCCTTGGAGAATTATATTTATATACATCACTTTCGGAATAGTAGAAATGAACTTTGCACCGCGTTCAGCTATAAACAGCAGTGGAAATAATTAATTTTGTCACCGCACTCATTGAGTTGATGGTTTACAGAAGCACAGTCCGCTACTAATTGACTATCGTATTATACCTTTGTTACAGAACAAATATAGAAAAGAGAGAAAGCTAAGACAAACATAAGTTAATAGATAAGTTATAGATAAGTTCATGCGAGCTATTGATGGTTGCACCTTTAAACGCGTTTTGCGCGGAATGCCAGAATACATATTTCAAGCTCTAGTTGAAGAAATCACTTGAAATTTTTAATTCATGTCAAACTCTAGTTGACGAAATCACTTGAAATTTTGAATTCATGTCAAGCTCTAATTAACGAAATCACTTGAAATTTTGAATTCACTGAAAATATTTAAAAATCAACAAAAAACTGCCACCATTTTGTAAATAATCACGATTTCTTGTTTGTCTAGTTCAGACCACAACTACATTCATACCGATTATTACACTTCCTCGTTTCTGTTTTTGTTCTCGGTAACGATAAAAATATTCATTGACATACTCTTGCAAACATTAAGAAAGCGTATTATGTATAAAACTGCGCGTATAGGATCCAGAAGTTTTACGACAGTCGCATATACAGGATGTTAAAACAGAAAAACGATGTTAAAAAAGAAAAAAAGCGTTTCTGAGATATAAACATTTGTGTTTGCTAGCATTATGATCAACTTACATACTTTCATCGGCATTCCTGTACGATTGTAAAACTCAGGGAGTTACTTCCCGGACTGCACGAAGCGAACCCGCCGGGCCGATGGTAGACACTCCATCTGGAAGTATAACGACGTATGTGTCACTATTATAACTCGTCCGACCTTTATTTATGTAATCTCTTCCCTCGTCGCTTTACCTAAGCCGTCTTTATCTCGTATTTACATCCATTCGCTTTGCCAGCACAGATAATGTTCCAAAAACGACTCTTTGATATGACCAACGATTACTATCGGAGATAATTTATCATATTCGGAGATATCGAATGGTAATTTTCAAGAAATACAAATAAAAAATGTTTCTACCGCGATCGCATGCCAATCTCAGTAATCGTGCATCAGTGACCGTAAGCGAAGTGTGTACTTCGGTGTCTTTCGCTAATCTAAAACTAAATCCGCCTCCGCGCGCTTGCCGAACACCGATATTTTACTTAATTCTCCATGGGGGTGTGATCTTCCTCAGCCAATGGGCACAGATATTTTCTCAGTGACCATCACCCCCTAATGGTAGGAGAAGTGGTGGAAATAAAGACTGACCCTTCGGCAAGCCGCGTTGACGGGAAAACCCGGGACTTGGGCCGCGCAACGGAGGTAAGGCCCGTCCGGTGACTCGTAACAATAACCCAAATCCTTGATGGGGCGAGACGGCACTTCGGAAGATTAAGACCCGGGAAGTGCACGTGCAAAACATCGGTGAAAGTAATAAAAACTACTTCCCGAGTCCTAATCCCCGAAGCGAGGAATTTTTACGTTCCTGCGTCGTAAAATAATCGGCAAAATCCTGTACTCCGGACATTTGGTTGCCAAATGTGCGAGACAGACAATTGGTCGAAAAATTGATGAAGTGACCCTCGACAACGGTCACGCAAACAACAATAGTCGTCAACAACCCCAACCAAATGACACAACCAAGACCCAAAACTTTGTACCCTGATAACTCATTTTACTATTCTAAGACCCAGAAATTTTGTACCGATAGTCCAGTTGGGGACAGTACGGGAATCCTCCAAAAATCACGCGATTCACCCTGACATGAGCATAGGCGATCGCTTAACGACGAACATAACGTATTCTGCGGATTACAAATGTTACGTTTTTTGGGTTGTTTGGGTATTTGATAAATATTGCTTTCGAGTGATGTGTGCCCGAAATGTTTCCGATTTCTATCCAAACACGAAATGAATAACAGGTATACAATATACAACATTCACAGGGTGTCTCAGCTAACTTGATCACCTTGAATATCTCGTTTAGTGTTAGTAATAGAAAAAAACGTTATAGGACAATATTAACCTAACCGAAGGTGCAATATAATGATTCGGAAAAAACTTTTTTCAAGGTCATTTTTTTCTAGATATCAAGGTCATCAATTTTTTTAATGGAACTATATATTTTTTATTATTTATATTATATAATGACCTTCGTGTGACCTTGGGTATGAAAAATCCAAAAAGCATTACAGGTATTATCAGTGATTAATTTACTACACTAATTGGTTTGATTGAACTACTTTATTTCAATAAATGTTCGAAATCACTGATAATATCTGTAATGCTTTTTGACGAAAGGTCATTGTATAATACGTCATTGAAGAGGTCATCACCACTACTATTACATAGATCCATTAAAAAAAATTGATGACCTTGACACATAGAAAAAAATTACCTTGGAAAAAGTTTTTTCCCGAATCATTATAATGCACCTTCGGTTAGGTTAATATTGTTCTACAACGTTTTTTTCTATTACTAATATTATGCGAGATATTCAAGGTAGTCAAGTTAGCTAGGACACCCTGTATACCACTGGGTAGGTCAAAGTTCCTGCCTTCATCGACCTATGGTATACAGGGTGGTCCGTTTAAATAAGAACACCTAAATATCTCTTCAGGTTATGGTGACGCAAAAATTATTTGTTACGTAATGTACATGGTGTCAATGGACCAAATATTTGGCACGAACATTTTTTTTCCGATGGTCATTTTTTTCGGAGTTGTCAAGGTCATCGATGTTTTTTGGTACATAACTACATTTTTTTTTATTACATCGTGTAACTGATGGAAAAATACATTCAGATATGTATAATAACATGATCTTGAAATGACCTTGATCCTCGAAAATTAAAGTTATACCTAGAAATGATGTCGAATATCTTCGGCCACGACTCCTGAACCTACGAATGCGAAGAAAATATTTTTTATCACACTAAGAATATCGATCAACAGATGTGTGTATGTGTTAACTGTTAAAACAACACTCACGTTCTCTTAAGTTATCATCAGAGATGTTCAAAACGGTGACCACCCTGTATATAAGATTTTTTGCTCAGAATGATCTCCTGAGCATGTCGGCGAAGTGTGTCAGTTTCGATCTGGAACATCCTGTATAAGGGGGCGGCTCTCTCCGCCTCCTCCACGATCTAACCACAACTCATTCTATGAACATAATCTTTACATTGTTGCTGTCATCCAGAATTTGATCTAGTAATTAAGACTAACCTAACTACAACTCATTCTATTCACATAATCTTTGCATTGTAGCTGTTACCAGAATTTGATCTAGTAATGGAAAAACCATGCAAATAGTTGTGGTTAGGTTAGGTTAGTATAAAAACTGCTTGGATTCCATGGCTCTACATCATCAATTTTGTTATATCATGTTTCTTGTAATTTTTGTAAGAAAAATACCACGATAGTTTCTTGCTAATATCTCGAAAACTAACATCGAGCGGTAGTAACATGTATAGAGAAAAGTTGTTCAGAATGATGACCTTGACAGCATATTTCAAGGTCATCAATATTGGTGAGGAAGATCAACTTCTATATAATTATCCTGAAAAGCCTCTCTGACTTTGACAATTTTGAAGATTTTTTCCCGAAAATTGAACTTCTGAAAAACTGAGAATCACCGAAGAAAATTATTTGAAATTCGCGTTAAGCGCGTTAGAATCTATAAGAGCTGCCTATTGCAAAAATTAGTATTGAAATCCGCGCAGTTTACCTATTCCGTTTTTTTACCCGACAGGTGCTGCGTTATCATCCTGTTTATTCTCCTTTGGCATGTAAACGATACGCGAAATGGAAAACGTGCAATGGCAATTCGATACGGTTGTGGCAGACAAATTTTTCCTTCAACTATGTCGGCGGCATGTGTTAACCTTGTCAAAGGAGAATGTTATAAACATATGAGAACATAAAGTTGCGTTTGAAACGTGAGTGACAGAGTTCCTGCGCTAATGTAAATAGAATTCCATGCTGGGGAACACGCTTTACATAAAATATTATATATTGTTGGTCAAATGAGAAACACGAGGCGGACATTTTGAATACCGTTTGGCTGATATACATAATTCGAATGAACTTCTATTGTGAATTTTGACTTGGGACTTCTATTGCGAGTTTTGAAGTTTTACTAAGAATGCGTCTCCAACAATTGACCGAAATTTTGAATAGGAAAGTATCGTTTTATTGTACTCCATTTGGATTTCACTCTTCGATACCAGAATATTTTCAAACCTCGATAACCGATTTATCTGGAACGTGATGTACATATAGACAACGGATCTTTATGCAAAATAAAAATTTTCTACCTGAATTGCAACGATCTGGAGAGAAATAGAAAATTTCCTTTCTTAATATGTTTAATAGATTGAAAATAATATAATAGTATATTTAAATTCTTCTAATGTTATACTGTTTTATATTACATCTACTCATTTTTGTAATACATAAATGCATAAAGTCTAGTGATATATTTGGATGAATTTCTGAAGTTTCGAAAGAATATTGAAAAGTTGAGGAATATATCATGATTTATGTGTCAAGATCAAAGTCCTGAATATTCCATATGATCGATTGTAGATTCGATTTAGAAAACATTTAATTTGGTACTATTTACACTAATTTTGCGCAAATTTTATAGTTAATTTTATAGAAAGTACTATCTTCAGATAACGCTTTTACCATTACACAGTCATTCCAGCTTTCACGCATTTCACGCGCTAACTCACACACAGCTTTATCTATTCTTATATCTAATAGCTATACACAGATTTCTTTAAATAATAATAAAAATAATCTATGAATCCAGCTCATGAATATCTTTTTGGTAATGTTCACTTAATGTTCGCTTAATGTTATTTGTTGACTGCAAAAATTATTAATCGAAAATGAAACGAATTTTTGGAACAACCTGATACAATAATTAAAATACCATTAATTTTTCAAATAGCAATCCGTTGTATTTTCGTAAAAATAAACAAAATTGTTGCAATTTCACTCGATTATGTAAAACACAATACACAAGTGTTCGTAGTACTTCAAATTACATTTCAGTTATTATTATTGCAATTGCGACATTACATAAACAAATTTATTTCGTTAATTTATATTCAATTAATTGTAACGATGACTAGTGAGTGTGTGTCGAAGCTTGTCAACTCGGAAGGAATTGCTGTAATCACCTAAGTATAAAGTACAAAAATATGGTATACTTAGTTAGAGATTATTTTCAACATTTGTTGACACTGACGACTTCGCATCTTCAAACTGGTCGGTTTAGCATAGATCAGAGGTAAAAACGTGCGGCCTTAAAGCCTCAATCTCTGGCATAGATATTTCACTTGTTGAATATCTTAAATCTAAAAACGATACTCAATTATAAATAGCTCGATAAGTATAATGCACAGATAAAGCACGCGATTGTACGTCATTCACAGCATACATTATTATTTCACTTTGAATGTCTAAATGTTAACGTAAGACATTTCGGTATGAATAAGGTAAATATTATGATGAGAACATAATTTTTCTTAACATCTTTCGAGATTATAATAGATCGTTTATTATTAGTACCCAGTGGCGAATCTAAGCATGAGCTACAGCCAGTGTCGCCTGACGAGGGGAGGGAGTACAAATTGAGGGGAAAGCGTGGGGGAATAGCGTCGTAGAATGGGAAGCTAGAGTGGGGACACGAATCTTCATATGGCGACTCTGGCTGCAACCCAGGGCCCCGATCGCGGTCAAAAAAATAAGAACAATTTAAATGAAAAACTTAAGAAAATATACTACTTACTAGTAAAAATATGCTACGTAAATTCAATATTTTTTTTGTGTAGAAAAAATATTTATTTTAGATTGAACAAGTGAATTTTAATAGAGATCCACTGTCTAATAATAACTTAACATTAAATTCAATACAAATTGAGCTGAAATAAATGTATTATATGCGGTATCCGACCAGAAACTCGACTATCCAAATTTCTCCTTTGTCGTTAATTATTTTAATTTAAACAGTTTGTACGGTTGAATTTATAAATTCTCGAAAAAGTCTACACAAAAATCTCTTTTCTACTTCTACTTTTTCAAAAGTATCTCGCATATAAATTATTTAAATTAACTGTAATTATATAATTATCAACGTAATAGTTTACATTACATACATGTTGGATATAATCTTGAACAAAGGAGGAATTTAGAGGTGAAAGGAAGCTCGCCGAGCGGTACAATAAAAATGTTCACTTTCTGTGTATTAATAACCCGTGAGAAGCAATGATCATCGCACAACGAATATTTAAGCAACGTCTGCGAAACTGGCATGAGTATGTACAAAATTGATGTTTGTGTTTGATGATACGTACTTGTAAGCCAAAAATGGATAGAGATATTCGTAGGCGAACGAATAATTAAACAAGCTTATCGTAATGATAAATAATAATTTTCAGCAAAATTATTGTCACATTTCAAAAAAATAGTCTTTATTCTATTATCCTTATCGGACTGTCAAGATTCACTGTTTTTCCCACGTGTGCCTGATCATGTCAGCAGCCTTCTCGGCTGTCATCATGATGGCGGCGATTGGGTTACTGTTTGGCACAATTGGGAACACTGAAGCATCGGCGACCCTAATGTTCGTCACTCCGCGGACTCGAAGTTCTGGGTCCACCACTGCCGTTGGGTCATTGTAGCCACCCATTTTGCAGGTGCCTGCTTGATGGTTCTCGGGCCCGGTGGCAGCTCTTATGTAGCATTCCCAGTATGCGTCGGTGGCGAAGTGATAGCTGTAACAACAATAAAACAGTTAGAACTATAGAACATTTTGGTGGAGCCAGTGCGTCAACTTAACAAGACACCCCAAACAACAAAAATACAAGGAAAAGTGACTCTTACTCGGTGCAAAGCGAATGGATCACAGGCTCCAGCCTCAAATCCCAGTTCTTCATCGCTTGTGTTTTCACCAGCTGATTCGACTTCTTGATGCCCTCGATCAATATTTTCACATCTTTCGAATTAGTGAAGTAATTCGGATAAAGAAGCGGCGGCACCATGGGATCTGCAGACTGCAGCTTCATGTACCCTCTGCTGCCCACAGTGACCGCAGTGGGCCTCATTATGATCTCTCGCCTATCCGAGCAGAGAGCCAGCGCTCCGTTCAAGCACTCGAATGGCAGGCCAGTCCTTGGACATTTGGGGGAGAATCCATCGAAGAAAACCTGAATATCAGGAATACCAGCAACGGCGAAGCTGCTTTCAAAGAACGCAGTCACTTGAGTCAGTCCGGTGCTGGTTAAAGGACCGCTGCGAGTATCCAAAAACTCGTTCACGCTGTCCATAGTCATTGCTTCGTAGGCAGTGTCCTTAATGCTGTAATGTATGCCAATCGACACGTGATTGTGCAGGTTCTTGCCCACAGGGAGGTCCTTGATAACTTTCATACCTGCGGACATATTCGCTAAACTGAGCTAAACTGATCCATCGACAGCTAATTGAATAATTATCGACACCACCGTAAAACGTTTTGATTAAAAATAAGCTGATTTCAACGAACCGAGCTTGGTCAAATCCTCTTTTGGTCCAATCCCTGAGTTCAGGAGAATGTGCGGCGATCCTATAGCTCCAGCCGACAGGATGATCTCTTTATTAGCCTTGACGATTCTCCGGTAGCCGTCTTTGTCCACGAGCTCGACGCCGTAAGCCTTGCTCGACCACTGATTCAACAGAACTCTCGTCACCTGCGCATTTATCAGAACCTTCAAATTGTTTCTGCCCTGGACCGGCCTCAGATAGTTCCTGGAAGTCGTGCCTCGCATTCCGTTCTGTGTCGTCATGGGAGCCACCATGAACCCCGTTTGCGTATACTCTTTCAACATGGACGTCCTGTATCCTAGCTCATCAGCAGCCTTCAGGACTTCGTCGGCGAACGCGGGCTTGTCCCGGAAATATTCGATCTTCATTGGACCGGGGATCGGGACAGTTCTGGGCTTGTCGGACAGCATTTCCAGTTTGATGGGATTCTCGACGCGTTCGAAGTAGTGCGTGATCTCGTCGTAGGACCAGCCTATGGCACCCTTCCTTGCCCAGCTGTTGTACACTTCGGGATGTCCTCGGACGTACATCATTCCGTGCAGACCGCTGGTGCCGGACACCATCTTGCCGCGGGGCCAGCTGCACACCCCGAAAGTTTCTGGTGGGAGAAATGATGTCATAATGCAATAAACAATCGAACTCACAGCGTATCGTCTGAAGATATCAAGAAAGCGTATAGCCGAATGGGGGTCAAATGTGCACCCAAACCAAATTGGTGTTTCTTCATACCATTCGATAGGGCCCCCAAGGGAAACCCCCTGTGGCAAGTTTCATGTCACCCCTACCAGAAGGGTAGTTACAGGGTAAGCACGGTTTAACGAATTATACTCTGTTTCTACTGTTCCGCTTAACGAAAAATTACCAAGAAATTCATGTACGTTCTACCTAAACAGTACACTCGACCGTGAACTTTTTCAGAATTTTTTACCGCAAAATCGATTTTTTTTAAATTCAAATTGCTGAGTGAGGTACCTAAACAAGCAGTCGGATGGGGCTCCGTAGGTTCGGTTTTCAATTTCCAGTCCACGGACGAATTGACTGCGTGAAATGCCAGGCCTGGGATGGCAGTCATTGTCGGTTCTTCCGGCCCCGCTTCGATCAGCAACACCTTCCACCATGGAATGTCGCTCAATCTCCTGGCGATTATTGGCCCGGCTTGACCGGCACCAACTATGATGAAGTCGAACCTGTAATTTCACGAAGTCGTTGGAAGCAAAATTCGCAAGAATAGCGTCGACATCGTTGAAGACAGGAAGTCAAGGTCATTCGAAATCGTACCATTCTTGAGGCACCGTCTCCCTCCCAAGTCTGTTGCAAGGACTCGAGATGTCGCATCTAGCTGACATCGCTTTTTGAACCAAATTCATAAATGGAGTCGTCGCGCCACATTTTGCGTCCATGTAGTATGAGTCTTTGAACTGGCATGAACAACATCCTGATGTTTCGTTGTTGGTGTCCAGCTGGCCAGGTGGAAACTAATTAACAAATAGCTTCTTTAGAGAATATTAATTATGGAGGATTTTTTAAATTAAGGAATTTTCGTTCAAAAATTTTTTAAATTAAAATTAATAAAAATGACTAATGTCCACGACAAAATTTGTTTAATTAAAAATGATAAGTGAGGATTAGCTGTCACAATACGGGTTCTGACATATGACACAAGCTTGTAAATTGAAATTAAATGAAAAAAAAATAAGTTATGCTTGAAACATTTTTTTCTACAAAAGAATAATAGTTTAACAAATAATTGCATGGTTCACTTCAAATGAGATACCCAATATGCATTAACATGGTTACGAGGTATCCACCGTATGATATACATGATTAGCGTACCTATCTAACCCAGACCTAAGCCTTCATGTTACCGTCAACTACAACTAGTTCACGATTTACGCAATTATGTTATCAACACCGATTTGAACAAAACTTTTTCTCCAGCCACAAAACGCCGAACTAGATCCGAGCCAGTAACTCGCTGTAACGTAGAGGTCTAGGTTATGTTTGGGTCCGATTTAGGCGAGGTCAGGATTAGGTTTGGATCGCATGTAGGTGAAGTTTGGGTTTACATAAGACGATACGTGAGGTGTTACTCAACACAATTTCTGCGTTTCTCGACTTGTAAGACCGGGTTGCAATTGTACACAGTGATTCAGCTAATGCTCACTTACATTATTTATAAACTATTTGGTAATACTATGTGGAATACATAAAACTATGTGGAAAAATGGCTGGAACGAAAGTTTTGTGGTTTTAAATGTGGTTTAGTTTTCTTCTGTTTCGATTTTTTATTCAAATGTAAAAGTCACCTTGACTTTGGGTCTCGCGATTAACTTTTTGAGATGTCCTCGAAGAAAGGCTGTTAATTATTTAGATACAAATCAACAGTGAATAGCAAGAAGTATGCAAAAAGAATCATTTGGTAATTATAAAGAGCCTCATTCTCATAGATAGGTATCTGGATAAGTACCCTTTATTTAAGATACCGTAAATAATGTAACGCTTATCCATTACCAAGACTAGAAACAAATAACTGTACATATTTACCGTAAACGGGTGTTGGAACGCAAACACCAATTGCACCAAACTGAAGATTATAATATGCACTCGCATTTTATCCAATTAGGGGCCAGTGTCACCTGCGAACAGAGACAAGTATGTAGTTTTACTTGTTAGAGCAACAAGACCAATTTGTCGCCCTCCCCGCCCCCTCAGTGCTGTAATTGAGCGGGGCTCGCACGTGTAGTACGTAACGCAGACAATAATAACTAGGCTACGGATTTTATGCATTCAGAAGGAAAGTGAATAAATAAAATAGAAAACGGTGAGAACGTTAGAAGAGTCCGAGAATATTATTACACTGTTTTCGACTTATTAAAAGAAAAATTATTGTCTGGTTGTTCACAACGGGCTCAGAAAATGTTTATTCTGCATCACATTACCTACCGGAGATCGTTTAATGCGTTTAAAGAATCCATCCTTTACAACTAAGAACGTTTTCGTCAATTTTTCAATAATATTGATAATCGCAATTTCATTGTTCTAGAGTTGTTTAGGCACTTTTTTTGGCGACGGATCAAAAATTAGGTAAAAGTTACATTTTATTTTTGAAAAATTGTTCCCACAAATAAAATATTAGATTTTCGAAAATCTTCTAACAGTCGCATAAATTATTATATAATTAACACTAGAACTATCGACGTAGTTTTGCATAAATACTGTATACTGCATAAAATTTTACACCAAAAAGATAAAAGAAAAGATAACTGTTTTACAGAATTAATTATTTGCATATCTTAGAAAAAGTCATAAAAAATTTTAAGAAACAAAATGTATCTAAAATGAGTTATAATTATAAGAAATTCTGCGCTCGTCTATTGGTCAGCTTGTATCGACTTATGTCATAGCTAAACGGGAGATAACAGAAACAGTACAATACACTCGAAGAACGCGAGATCGTTTCGACGTGAAAGTGCATACGGAACCAAATGACCCGAACTGCAGTTTCTCTGTGGGCAGAAATGAAAACTGAATCGTAGTCGTTCGGTAGTAGATATAAAATACTCGCAGGAACAGGAATTTGGAAAGTGAGAGAGCAACGTGTACTCGGTTGTTTGGGCGTCTAGATCGCGTAGAAACGCGGGCTATTATTGAAAATAACGAGAGAACCAGCCCCTATTGCTTTTGACAGTATCGATCGATAGATTAGCCGATAGGTCGAATTGCTGTAATTACGTTGGAACGTGCGATTGTTAGTGATCGATTTATTTCGATCCTAAATTACTTTTAACCATTAAATAACATGGTTATGAACAAGGAATAATAGTATTATCGTAGTGAACAAATTTTGTTCCATTTCGATAAATAAAATTTTCATTTATGGTTAATTGTTGCTTATACTTGGATGTATGAATTTCGAAATCGAATTAGACATCTTAAAATTCCTTCATACAACAATATATTACGTTCGTAATGTAACGACAAAATAATCGAATATTTAATTATAAATTTGAAATAGATAGGAATTAGCCATTCGGTCGTATTGAAAGCAACAATGCTTTTATTTATTTATTCAGATTATTCATTTAGCCGGATTAGCATAAACTCCTGCGCAAATTGCAGCGTTATTACATCAGAATTGGTAAAAGCGTATGCTAAGAGAACTTAGTGCAGCTATCACGGATTCAATTTACTTAAATATTGAAAGATTGTTTTTTCATGCGATGTTGCAATTTTTTGTCTACAACTTTGTACGGGCGCAACGAAGTGTTTTAAATGGTTAGGGCCTCGCAAGGTATTGAGACGGGCTACAATTAAGATTTCAATAATTAAAAAATTGAAAAAACTAGAAGTTTTAAAATCTAAATATTAAAAAATTTAACAACTAAAAAATTTAACTATTAAAAAATTGAATAATTAAAAAATTAAAAAATTGTAATATTTAAACTTTTCTTTTTTCAAATTAAACTATTACATTTCCCCATTTACGGAAGAAAGTCCTGTGTCCATTCATCCTGCGTGGAGAGAGCGAATTCATCCGAGACAATTGAGCTAGAGATCCGCACAAGGCTCGCCGACAGCTCATAATAGCGATTCATCCAGTTCTTCCGCTGCGAATTAGCGTTCAAAGCCGCGGCTACACTAGACACTAGACACTAGACACTCTAATTAAGGATCTCGTAGCACGCGGCCGTAGACCGGTCGCTCTCTTCCGGGGAAAGAGTGGCGATGTGACGTCATCCCAGTCACTGAACCACTCGAGCAGAGCACGCGTCATGCAAATTGACGCCGAGAACTCACGGATGTGCCGAGTGATTAACGATTATCACTCGAATCTTTTATTACCCTGACAGAAAGAGAAAACGATTTGCAGATTTGCGAATTTTCAACCTTGCAGACGTTTTGCGTTACAACCGGAACACTCATACAGGCTCAACCTGTATTATTCTGTGAATATTGTTTAACGAGGCGACATAATTTAATATCGCTTAGAACACATTTAGAACTATTTCTACGTAATATCGTAGTAGAAAGTTTCATCTAAATAGAACTAAAAATGAAAAGGTCACAATGAACAAAACTGGCAAAGTCTTGTTCGTTCATCACTTTCGGAATAGTAGAAGCAAATTCGACACTGTCTTCGGCATTGGGTCTTCGGAGAATTGTATTCACAAAAATCACTTTCCGAATACATGTGTAGTAGAAACGAATTCGACACTCACTTCAGCACTAGATCTGTGAAGAATCGTGTTTAATCACTTCTGGTACTGTGATAGTGGAAGCGAAAACGACACCACATTAGGTCTTTGGAGAATTATATTTATATAGATCACTTTCGGAATAGTAGAAATGAACTTTGCACCGCGTTCAGCTATAAACAGCAGTGGAAATAATTAATTTTGTCACCGCACTCATTGAGTTGATGGTTTACAGAAGCACAGTCCGCTACTAATTGACTATCGTATTGTACCTTTGTTACAGAACAAATATAGAAAAGAGAGAAAGCTAAGACAAACATAAGTTAATAGATAAGTTATAGATAAGTTCATGCGAGCTATTGATGGTTGCACCTTTAAACGCGTTTTGCGCGGAATGCCAGAATACATATTTCAAGCTCTAGTTGAAGAAATCACTTGAAATTTTTAATTTCAAAGTATACCTTGAACAGTGATCGAAGCGAAGAACTTTATTTCTCAATTGATCTCAAAGAATAAATATATAGAAGAAAATCTAACTACGTCACGTGACAGGGCGAATCTTCAATTTGCGAATGACGTTGATAGTTATCGAATCACGTTTCGTTTTGAAAATACAAACGATAGAATGTCGCAAAACGCGTCACTCGGAAAAATATTTCCGAACATTGGCACGTTTTTGACGTCACTTTCACTTTAATTGAAAACAATATCTCATTGTTTAAGCACGTTTGTATGGTTCTCAGAATTGAACATTACATTTCATTCTGATAATGCACAGAGTGCTACGTTGCACGTTACGATTAGATACCAATTAACCGTTATTATTAAAGCACAAAATATTATTCAAAGTTGATAATTTTCCTAAATTAATATTTTCGAGAACCGCACAATACGATAAAACAAATTTGCACACGTTTATGTAGAACAATTAAAATTTGTTGCATAACATAGTACTTGTAAGAAAATTGTAGAAAACGATTTAACGAAACACGATAGTAGTTTTTTAAAATATGCGCGAATTTAAACTGTTAAAATGGTCGCGAGCGCCAGAGGATAAATTGTTTATTGTCACACATGCGGTACACGTGACTACCAGGAGAACCTGGGTGGTCGATGCATATAAATCCTGGTCTGGAAATACATGATCTATTTATCTCTGGGAGCCTATTGCTTTTAAAAGATTTTGTATGGACACATATACTGAAAATAGAGATCTATTTTTCGCGTGAAGTTCAAAGTGACGCGAACTGATACTCTCATTTTAAATTCCGTGCTATTTTGCATTTCTGAAGATTGCACTCCTCGACACGTGGTTACAAAAATTGCGAAAAATTGTAGAATTGTAAAAAAAATTGTCAACTGTAAAGAAAGTGTTTTTTATAATTTAATATGGGCGAAAAATCGTTTTGAAATACCGTTCGATGTCTTCTATTATTTAATTGTCAATGTTCAGTTTAACATTTTCGAAATATAAGATCAACATTCTAATGTTGTTTATTCTTTTTTCAGGTAAGATTTATCCGTCGAAGACGCCGGTTAATTTGTGAATTTTTGTCTACGCTTCCGAAGGTAATTTTAAAAATTCGTGTAGTTATCGCGAGCACGTCGCATTTTTAAGTTCAATTTTTTTCAAAATTCACAGAAGTCACAGAATTCACAGAAGTAAATATATAAACAATAAAATCGTATATTTTATCAACTTGCCGTTGTTTCAACATTTAACTTTGGCAGTTCGTTAGTGGACTAATTTCTATGTTACGTTATTTTTTATAATTGTCCAATAACTTTTTCTATAATAATTTTTTTAAAAAATCCATTCTTTGCTATCTTTTTATAGGGAGTATTAAGCATCTGTTTTCACTGCACCACAGCTTCACAATATCTCAATGAATGATTAACAAATCTTTTAGAACTAATCTGATATTTCTGCAAACTAAAATTTTGAAAAAATTTATTTGTTTTTGGTTAATCGAACAAATAAGGTTTTCGTAGACCGTGTACGCTCGATTTTGTGAGTAACTGTACATCCGCCCAAAGAGTCGCATTCACAATGTCAACGAAAGATATCCTGTCGGCAGATATCTACCATGTGTGATACAGTTAAAGCTCGTCTCCACACGTTTCTGCAGAACATGTCTAGAAGACCCGCCAGAAGAATAATCGACAGATGCACTCACCGAGCAGAGCAACGTTCATATAATTCACCATGTCTCTTCCTGAATCCTTTCCTCGATCATTTCCTGGCTCACTCACCCCGTTCGGCACAGATCACTTAATATCCTCTCTGTTGCGGAGCGTTTTTGAAATTTCACGCGCGAAACGGGCCCGCAACGAGACATCAATAACGAACGGATCGATTGAAACGGGGATGAAGAAACGAGAGAGAGAGAGAGAGAGAGAGAGAGAGAGAAAGAGAGATGATAATGACAGATTCGGATGGGCGAAAGCCGTTGTAAACCGGAGCAAGACAGCAGGCGAAGATACGCGGTCAGGCGCGTTCAACTCCTCGGCCGGGCCGACCAGCGAAAAGTGACGACGACGCCGAGCAGAGAGCCGAAAAAGATGCAACGCTCCAGGACGAGGCGAGTTCGCGGCCGGGGAACGTGAATCGGTGAATTGCAGCGAGGTGTTCACGGTTTCACTCGCGCCAGCCTCGAAAGTGGGTCCTTAATTGACTGGGCTACAGCTTGTGCGATAGAAAACACGCGTTAGCTCTATTCGCGTCAAAGCGAGTCTTCGATTTGATGATACTGTTATTGATTATACATACAGTGACTCCCATAATTGAACACACACACTTTAGATCAGAAGATCTTTCTTATAAATGGACCAAACGACTTCAAAGGTAAAGGATAGAAGAAGTTCAGAAGAAATTTAGTTTGGTAAATGATGTCTAACAAACATATTGAAAAAATTCATTTGGTCGGAATTATGAAAAAAAAAATGGTAAATGTGCATTAATACATCCGCATTTTCAGTCGTGTTTCGATACAATGTAATTAACAAATTTACGGTATTTGATAACTGAACTCCGGATTTTATGCATTTACAAAAAAAGTAAGTAGGTGCAATTCAAAATAGTAAAAAGATTAAAAGACTTTGAGTATTAATATATTATTTTCGCTACGTTAAAATTATTAGTAAAAAGTATAAATGCATATTTAGCTTCTGTAATTGTTGCAGAAAGTTTTTATTTTGCATAAAAATCCGGATTGATACCGATTGATTTATTTAGTGATAACTAGGTACGTTCCCTGCAGTAGGAAAGCATCTTTCAAGAGCAACTGATGTTGCTAATGTATTTATTTATAGTATATAATATTGTATGATGTTGATGCACATTTGCATCTGTATAATTTTGTCGAAGCGAATATTTTGGATAATATTAAGATTCATACAGGTATGTCAAAAATCAATAGTAATGGAAATTGTATTTTTATATAAAGTGAATTACAATTTGCTTTAACAAAAAAAAAGCAAGTGCTTAACAATTTTTTAATACTAATTATGTAGAGAGCATACTAATACGAGTTAATATTGCATTGGCTAAGATAAAATGACACTAATGAGAAGTATGTAATGAAAACATAAAAACTTTATGCAAGTGCAGTTTTCATCTACTTTCTACTGATTTATATAAATTTAATTTATGTACCATAAATTATACACTGTGTGATCATGGTCACTATGACGACCAACGGCTCTAACAACATGACTACATTCAACCGAACGAAATAATTGCCAGAAAACAAGATTAATTAAACAGAACTGTACAAAAAACGATCAATTATTTCGACATCGTTTCATGTTGATTACAATGCACAAAGAGCTCTGCACGAGCAATCACTATATTACTTCTCGTACTTTTACTTTACATTTAACTTATATAAGCAGAGTTGTATCGCCTATTCTTTGTATTTCATTAAATAATTATCGAGAGCTGCTCTGGCATATTAACTTACCAAGACATCCAATTACCTCTGCAAATTAACTATATCTATCTACATATACACAAATTGAACTAATGCCTGCACTAAAGTAACTATGGATATTACTACCAATTTCTACTTACATAAATGATTTTATAGAAATCAGAGCATCAATGATGTTTAGCAAACCAACAAATCTTTTGCAAGAAAAACAAAATCTCGTAGCAAAATAATAATAATTATCAAGAATATACACGATTCCTTGTTTAAACAATGTTCGTGTTTTGTGAGAGTGAAGAGTGTTTCCCAATTTTATCACTTATATCTATGTAAAAAATTCTAAAATGTTCTGAAATAATAGAACAATTAAATTGTGAAAAATTTAGCAAATTCAAAATAATTATAGAATCTCGAAATTTCGAATATACCATAAATGCATATAAAAATCAACAATCGGTAGGAAAAATCAAACTCGTCGATGAATGTTGCATAAATCAAAGGTACCTCGCGGTGCAACATAATGCACCGTGCAAGGTAAACGATAGGTTCCCGATTGCAAAATGAATCTGCAACAGAGTTCGTTTCGTGATACACTACTAGATAGTTCCTAACTGAAAGTCTTATGTAATTATGGTAGATGAAAATGTTAAAAAGTTCATGGAATATAAAATTATATTATATTGTAGTTTTAATAAGTCTTGGTTGAGATTCTTCATTTTTTGTCCGAGATTTTTGATGAACATCTCTATAATATTTTTGCAATATTTCTGCAAATACAGCTCTGCAAAATTGATATAAAAATTCTCTGAAATACTTTACTGTGTATGAATTTTACTGTGTAAGTTAACATTAAATAAAATATTGGTCGAGGACGTAAACTTAATACATTGTAAATGAAAATTGCAACTTCTCTAAACTTAGAACATGCCAAAAGTCTAGCTTTTACCGTGTAAGTTAACATTAAATAAAATATTGGTCGAGGACGTAAAAATACGCTGTGAATAAAAATTGCAACTTTTCCAAATTTAGAACATGCCAAAAATTCTACAAAAATTCAGTCATATTCAATATTAAACAAAATATTCGTCGAAAGCTTAAAACCGACCATGAATAGTTGAAACTGTCTTCATCACGTGGCCCAATATTAAACGAATCATTGTTCAAATGCTTACAAACTGTGACTAAACTAAAAAAACTTGCCTAATTTACCCTCGTTGAGAAGCCTTAAAGAAATCTGTAAAAATTTACCAAATTTAAAAGGATATCATGTTGAAACGTTTTAATTTGTTACAATCTGAACTTATAATTTGATCTAGTATTCTATATGCATCCTTCAAGGCTATCAAGTTCAACTGGTCTAATTCCTACCACGTGGTCTAACACTTAAATACTGCTGAAAGGTTCGTGTGATGGAATTTTGATGCACTGGCACAATTTGTTTACTAGTTTCTCAAAAATTCTGCAGAAATTCAAGGCTAGAGAGTTCAACTGGTCTAATTTCTACCGCATGGTCTAACACTTATTGCCGAGAGATTCACTGAATGACGTTGATACACCGGGGCAATTTGTTTACTAGGATCCTGTATAAAAATTCTGCAGAAATTCACGAAAATACTTTCAAGTATATCCTTCAAGGCTACAGAGTTTAGCTGGTCTTTTCATCATGTGGTTTAATTGCAAAACATCGTCTAGCCGCATCGACTAGGAAAAAGGTATGATCCGTCACCAAATGAAATGCACTTCCCTGTGGTTTACCTGGCACTGTAACAATCCACCGTTGTTATATAATTACAACACTAGTCCCACTCTCGGTCTTGGACACCAACCACTTTGGCTACCCGAGCAACAACGTGTGCTAGTTTAACCGGGGAAGTGAAGCATATCGGCAGTTCACATTTCAGATATATATGTATGTGGCTGAGCACCGAGGCGATTGCGTGGTGGAAGAAAGTCCCGTGGCATTAGGGGATCGTGATACCATTCTGTTATGCATTTATTCAACAATGTCAAACACTTACGCGCAGGTAACCGGCCAGTTAACACAGTCCTCGCTCTTTGTTTTTTCCAAGGAATATATTTATTTCATTTTAACGGAAAACACTAATTTATTTCAGACGCACGTTATTATACGTCATTTACATAGATCGCTCAACCATACGTTATGGTGTTTCACTTTCACGTATTAGTAAAAAAATATTCACTGTTGGCGGTGTTGAAAAACAAATTGATCAATTAATCATTAAAATACAAAGCATTGACTGACGTTGTTGATTGAAAAAATGGTTAAACTAATTACCAAAATACAAATTGTTGACTGTATTATGGAGAAATATATCATTAAATCGATCGAAAGAGTGCGAACAGTTAAGAAACATAGAAAGTATTGACTGGCGTTGTTGATTGAAAAAATGGTTAAACTAATTACCAAAATACAAATTATTGACTGTATTATGGAGAAATATATCATTAAATCGATCGAAAGAGTGCGAACAGTTAAGAAACACATTAATAAATGAGTTAACACAAACACAGACTGTGCGTATTATTGAGCTACAAATTATGTTTATAATGTATTCTTCAAATAGCAAAATGTGAAAAAAATGGAAAAAATGGAAATTTTTTAATCCGACATATTGTGTCTCAACAGCGACAGTTACAGAATTCTAGCTTGCACAGTAGCATTCTGTAGACTTCCTGTAGAACTCAGATGGTGCTGATAGAACTTTCGAATCTCCTTTCGTTGTTAAAATATAAACGATTATATATGATAAAATATAGATTTATTTATTAAGCATTGTACGTTATGTGTACATCACGACCAATGTCAATTCACAGCGGCAGTGACGTATAATGAATTCTTTCTGTATTTCATTGTTTATGTTAGATACACTACGTTGACTTGCGAGGCTGTGGTGTAATGATTCTTGAGATGACTCATTGCACTAGTCGACTTGCTTTTTTCATCGTCACAGTCTCCTATATTCTGAGTACAACAACGCTAAATTGTTATGAAATTTTCAGGGAATTGGCAGGTAGAAAATGATGATTAAGTTTCACATTTCGAAAAAGGAATTGTAAAAAAAATGGTATACTTAAGGAAGAGATATAAATTTATGAAGATTCCAAACTACCAAAACTTTCTAAATTATTATAACAAAAATACATATTCCTAAATTGTATGCTATCAGAATAACATTCCACTTCACCGTACAAAGCATTATGAAATAAATGATAAAATAAAAATTCCTTTAATTTTTCTGATTTTTCGTGTACATTATATTTGTAACTATGATTGTTACGACGTAGACGTACCACCACCTTCTAACCATAAATTATTTGTTGTATAAAAAAATATTTGAACCGGTTAAACACGATTTTGAGCTCATAATCTAATAATTGGACTATGTAATTTTATTCAAGAAATACCGAAATTCCGAATACTTCTGTCGAGGTTAGAGCCAGATTAAGCCTTATCTCCCACCCCACCTTCCCCCTCTACGTCGCTGTTCCCCTATGTTTTCGCCATGGTCCGATCACGCGACTAATTCGGTACTGGCAGGGAGGGGGTAACACTCCCTCCCCCAATTCGTGCTTATTCCATACACGTGGCGATTCTGGTTAGAACCGTGTAATTATTTTACTGTCGCAGTACAGAACCTCTTCAAAGAAAATTTCGGTATCTGTATAAAATTGTGTTCCCGGAAAGGTATCGCAACCCTCTGTTCAAAGTTAAAAATCCAAGAACAAATTAAGATATGTTCTACAATATTATCGTAATTGTATTCAACGCGTCCTAAAGAAAGCCTTCACTTTAATTTAAATACGACTATATTTCCTCCTTCTTATTTCATACCGGAAAGTGCGTAACGTTCCTTGAAACAATGAAGATAAGGGGATTCCTGTAACTTGAGGAAAACGCAATTTAGAACTACCCTGAACGAGGCTCTTTGAGGTTAGTCCATGGGCAGCGTCTGAAGCGTTAATATTATTCGTATATTTCGCAGAATATCTATAATAACGATGCCTATAATTGCTAAATGTGACATGTTAGTAACCGTAATTATTTTCTATGCAATGCAAATTTTCGAGTTTACCATACACAATGATGTCCTTATCGGTTAACACACAACGTATTGACGTATTACAATTTTCTAGGTACGCATATCGTTAAGTTATTATCCAAAAAAATACATTGACAACATTTTCGTCGATATTCAAGTTATTTACCGTTTATGATACGTAATATTATTTTCGAAGATACATACATCGATGACAATAATCAATAGACTGCAGATCTTTATGCAAAATAAAAATGTTCTTTATAAATTGGAAGAGTCGAGAGCCAAATAGAAGGGTTTTTCTTTTTTTAATTATTCTAAGCGGTTGAAAATATTTTTAATTGTTTTAAATTGCACATAAAATCCGCAGTCTCGCATCCCTTGCATCTCCCATTAATATTCGTTTCGGGTATAAATTAAATATTTTATAAAGCGCCGAAAGGTTTCCTAAATGTCATACAGTTTCTCAAAACATACTGTGCAATCAGTCAGATATAAAGAAACTGACAGTTTCTTCCTTTTTCCTAACACCAGTCGAAAAGATTTCATAGTCAGTGGAACGAGGAACTATGGAAAAGGTAATTGAAGTCCATGTACGGCCCGAATGAATTTTACACAAGATTTCAAGTATATGACTTTACCTAATTCCACCTTTAGATAATTATCATTTCAAAAATAGCTTCATATCATGTTTAAAATTTTTATTTAAAAAAGAATTTATTTTACAATATTTTCGGTGTTTTATTATTCCCGGACCAAAGTTTATCAAATTTTAAACATTTTCATTACGGGCTCAAATAAGTTTTAAGAAGTGCCATTTTTGGCACAATGCTTCCAATTGCTCGAAAAAAAGTCAACTCAGGCCGTAAGCCTGGACAGCATTTTTTGCTACCTTTAATTTTACCAGTTTAGATAAACAAACATAATTTTTAACTGTTTTAACATAAACTTCAGATTTCGTAAAGTAATTTAAAATCCCAAAATCATTGTTTAGATTAATATTTTAATTGTAGTAATAAGAATAATTCTAACCTATAGTTGGACATATAAAATCCAATCTATGCTAGTACCTGGACAGAAGTAAAACCTATACCGCGGCAAATTGAGTATACATATAGTTATATCTATAACATCGAACTTTATTGCTTTAATGAATTACATATCAAAATATTATTATATTAAATTCTATTAAATTCTATCCTGTTTAATTTTCAGTTTTTGTTGTAAAGCAAGCATTGCAGGAGACAACACATCTTTCTCCATATTTTCGAATTGTGTCCGGCTTAAGGCGTATGCACAACGCGTCCCAGTATGGGGTACTTATATTTCAAAACAGTTCTAAACTTGGACATCTTATATTTGAATTGATAATAATTATTTAAGTTACGTCTCATTTCCAAATTATTTTAAAATATCAATATTATTAAGAGCTCAAATGATATGTTTTTTTCTAATAAAAGTTCAAACTATAAATCCACATGATTCGCATGAAAATATACTTTTTTCCAGATAAACTTTAAGTTTATTTTTAAATTTCATTTCTTAATCAAATAACGTTCTCGTAGCTAAGACCTCAGAATATACAAAATAATTACTTAATCTTTTAATTATTTTTTTAATAATTTAATAAAAAAAGTTTTACTATAAAAATTCAATTGTCCAGATTTTGGTATCACTTTTGTCCTGTCCACACTTAGAGCATTTCACCTTATTCTGATTTAAAGAGCGTTCGAATATTTTCGTGGGCCACACAGACGATGATACACCCCACCCTTCCGCCGCAGACTTGTCACGTGACTAACTCGGTAATGGCAGAGAGAGGGGGTAACCGTATTCCCCTCAATTCATGTATTTCAATTTGCCTTAGAATTGAAAATTTTTGATCAGCTTCAAATCAAAAGATTTAAGAAAAAAATATGTGCTTTAGTTTACATCTCACAAATGGTACAAAACAGAAAAAAGTATAATTACGATTTATATTAAAAGTTATGGTGTACATATAATTTAGTATATCACTAGAAATTCGCACAATCAAAAATGAAATCCAGAAAAAATCATATTAAAAGATTTCCAAAATGTTCGATTATGAGTTCGAAAATTTGTATTTGTCAGAATTTCTATGTCGGCGATGGATGTGCAAGAACAAAATCGGAACGATGAAATCGATGATACGGTTGAAGTTTTGCGCAACACGTTAGTCTGTAGAAATTCTGACAAAAGTAATGCAATCACGTTGTTAGAACGTGTCAAAACAAATGAGATGAAGACAAGATATTTTTTAAATAATAAAAAAATATCGAACGACCACTCGAATATGCTAGGCATGTCAAACTCGTTTACCAACAAGGGCATCATTAAGTATTATAAATGAATTCGGGGGAAGCAATAAAAAAAAGATTCAAAATAAAGAAGAAACACATTTTTTTATTAACAATGCAGTCAATTATACATACATAATAATTATTGCAGTTAATTAATTATACATATGTATAACTGTAGTTTGATTTTCGAGAGTTGAGACCTATTGTCAATAAGCCGCTATGCACATCATGTCTCAACTCTCGAAAATCAGACTGTAAATTGTAGATCGATCTATCTAACACACGTATGTATTTATAATTTTAATTTTAAGAAATCCAGTATTGTCAAAGGTTAAAAAACCACATAGGTTACCATTTAGATCTTAGGTTTAATTTAAAAATTGTGAATTCATACATTGGAGTTCATTTTCCGTCCAATGGAGGCATTTTTGAGAAAAACGTCTGAGTCAAAACTTTTATATTTTTTTGCGTTCAATCTGAATATGCAATAAAAAATACCAGGTCCCATTAAAAAAATACAACTTCCGGTCTAAAAATCGCATTTCCGGTTAATCCTGGAAATTGCAACTACCGCTATTCGATAGAGCGTACTCGTATTAGTTACTAAAATTTCTCTATTTTCAATCAAAATCACTCTCCACCATTTTAATAGGGGTGGACGGATGGTCTAGGACACCCTGTATATTCTCCACAAAATTTTGCTATAATATATATAAAGAAAAATAAATATTTTTTTAAGTTATCGTACTACATAAAATTTAGAGAATATTCCCAGTTCAATGTACAGTTTTTTTCCCGTAAACTCTCGGCAAAAGCGGATTGTCGGGGTACGTTGTTTTGGAGTACCTCTTTACAAAAAAAATCACCGTTTGCATCGTCGGTTATGGTTGATAGCAAGACCTATATATCAGTATTATCTTCTATCTTATTTGCGTATGTAAAGCAAGATTTATTTGCAGTATTAATTCAGGATATTCTCAGCGACAGCAGCTATCACGCCTCGAGGAAAAAATTTTTCCCCGCAGAACATGTATCCCGATTCCTAAGTAGATACAGATACAGGTTCAATTACAGATGAATATTATAAAAATCCAATCTAAAAATAGAACATGGCATTAATACTCGAGATTATTTATTTTTCATTGTATCCTGTTCAGACGATTTCAATGTGAGCTAAAATCGTCCGAAAAACAAGTAGTAAAGAAAATCGTGACGCGTTTCCAGGACATGGACGGGAAAGTTCTTCCCAAGAAACGCATAGATTGCGTGGGCTCTTCCCTTGGCGACCATAACACGACTCCGTAAATCATTAGTTTTATTGTCAACACTCGTGCTCGGCTACACACAGCGCGTAGTTACAAAAAAGGAAACTTTGTATAATATTTAAAACAAATACAATTAGAAATGACACTTTTTTCGTTAATTCTTTCATACAAGTGTTAATCTTGTTCGAATTGATTTTTGACATTATAATAGATTGCATATCACGAAAATCATTTGTAAATAGTGTTAAACAAAGATGATTGTATGTTGTCCTTAAAGAAGAGTTCATTTTTTGTTTTCAATATTTGATTATTCCTGCACTAACTTTTACTATTTCCAATTAAATTCAGTACCGTTTAGGATTCCGGTTAACAAAATCGTATTTCTTGAACATTTTTTTGAAAGTTTCTCTTCAGGTAAGAGTGAAATAAAGAGAGGACAATTTGCTATTTACATATGTATATATTTAAACAATAAGTAAGCAATTGTAAATGAATAATTTTCTTGAATTACTACAATAAGATATTGTCCTATCTGGTGACGTATATACGTTTTTAAGAAAGCATACTACGCCTTCCTAGGTCTCAACGTTTGTAAACTGGTAGAACATTTACGTATCTTTACCACCCCAATCTTCTTTGATCATGTCTGCAGCTTTTTCAGCTATCATAATAGTTGGGGCATTTGTATTTCCAGAGACGATAGTCGGCATAATCGATGCATCGATCACTCGCAGTCCACTAATCCCGTGTACTCTAAGTCTAGGATCCACGACGGCCATCTTGTCGGACGCTGGACCCATCTTGCAAGTCCCACTCGGGTGATAAATCGTCATTGTGTAGAATCTTGCGAAACATTTCCAGTAATCGATTGATGGAAATTTGAAAGAGGAGCATTCTGGGATTAGATTCGGATTTGCCGTGGCATTTATGCTTCTCATAGTTGGGGTCTGGCTGAGCTTGTACATGAAGTCCGCTCCCTCCGCCTATAATGATCCAGAATTCATTTCTGTTAATATACTAACGAATTCATACAGCTTATTAAAAAATTTGTCATTCAAAATAATTAGAAAGTGAACTGATGAGCTTGTATGTAACAAACATTATGATGAATGAAGATTACTTACCAAAACGTCAAGGTCATGTGGATCGCTGAAGTAATTGGGAACGATGATCGGATGCTCGTCCAAGTTTTTCGAGCGCATCTTAATGCACCCTCTGCTACGAGGTCTCAACAAAAGTGGAATGCCAGCGTACGAATTTCTGTAGAGAATGTTCTCGTACATTACCGCATAGAAATCATCCCTAACATTGGCTGTTGTCTTTTCGATAATACCGCCGTCGGAAGCGTCTGTTACACTTCCAAGGAATATCTGTACATCAGGATAATCATCCGTCTTGTTGGCATACCTAAAAGAACATTTATTTGCCATATGAATAACGAGCTCTACCCGTTTCTTATTAATGACATATTTTATTCTCTTGCTATCGACAATACCTCATTACCGAATTCATATAAAACTGGTATTTCTAAAACTTCTGTGAGAAACATACATTTTTTTCGAATTTTTGAAAATTAAATTTTTTTAAAACATTCTTGATTAATCTGAAAAATCCGACGAAAAAACTCGTTGGTAACAATAACAAGACACAACTGCCATGATAATAGAAACGTGGTCGTCTGACAACTTCAACACAAAATCGGCAATTTTAAATTTCTTAAATTTTTGAAAAATCGATTCTGCTATCAAAGATTTTGGGAACATTAACAGTTGCGGGGTGTGTTAGTTAGACTGTTCACGAATTATGTTGCAAAATGTAAAAATTAGAGCATAATTCATTGAACCGGTCTCGCTCCATAACGAGCCTTGTGATAGGGATAGCAACTTGAAATTTGCCACACAAGGTTTTCTTTGGCGTGCTCCATTGAATAGTATGAGTAAAGATCAATTTGTTTTACGGTCACATTTAACCGTCTTTTCAGTTTCACCTTTTAGCAAAGTATTTATTCATTACTCCAATAAAGTACTTACTTGGTATTAATAAACGCCATACCCTCAGCAACAGGCGAAGTGTACATGACTCCTTCGCGACTTACAGCGAATTCCACGAGACTGTCTACACCCACGGACTTCGGCGTAACGAAACAAAAGTGGTCTTTGTCCGGATAATTCTGTGGCGGGTCTACTAAATAAGTCATACCACCAATCGCCACGTGATCCTGGAGATTTTCACCAACGCCGGGTGCATCGTGCACAGTATCCACCCCTATCTCATTTAGATGATCCTTTGGACCGATACCGGATAACATTAATAATTGTGGCGATTGTATAGCACCAGCTGATAAAATAACCTCGCGTTTTGCTTTGACCTTGCGACGAAGTGTGCCGACTTGAAATTCGACTCCATATACCGTCTTTGAATCGAAGTCTGCAAAAAATGATTCACAGTTACATTTTCTGTCACATATTTTTGCTAAAACTAAAATTAATATACTTAGTGCCAAAATAAAAGAACTGCACGGTTTTATGGTACATTTCATAAAATGTATGAAAACTAAATTAAAATTAATACGAAACATCATAAACGAAGTGGATGAAGGGCACAACCCGACAAAATTGAAAAGAATTACCAATAAACACGAATCAGAAAATTAGTATTAGGTCGACCGGAAAGTAATGTCGTTTCTTTCCATAAAATTCAAACAAATACATTTTTAATCAATGATGTAACCATCCTCGTTATCAACAACCTTCTGCCATCTAATGCGCAAATAAAAAAAAATTTTTTAATGAAATTAAAAAAAATAAATGAATGTACGAACGTCTAATTCTCTTGGATAAACATCGCAAATGTTTTTGGTAGCAACTGTTGCGTTACTACCCTTGTGAAACTCGAAAAGCATACAATGCCGGATATGTACCTCTTCTATTTGGTTGAAAAGTTCACCCAAAACAGAAAAAAAATTTAAGATATAATTATTTACAAGTAAACAAGTCACTTTAACCTTAAAATGTCTTGGCACGACTTTGTAGTACACATTGAGTTAATAAATAATAAGTAAATATTGATAGGCGTAGAAACGACATTACTGTCCGGTCCATCAATACTTACAAACTTATTTAAAGAATTCGAAAATTACTTGTCTGCGCACTCACCTATCAATATCTTCTCCGCAAGCGAATTCATGCTTACATGCAGATTTTCTCTTTTCGAGGCAGACCGAAGAAAAGCTTTCGCAGTGCTGCATCGCAAACCGTCTCTCAAAGTACCGTGGGAATAAGTGAATCCGGTTTGAGTGGGTCCATTGACATCCACGACATTGTATCCTACCTCTTTACCTGCCTGTATGATATAATCGGTGACGGGAGTTTTGTGTTTGAAATACTCGACAGTTAAGTGTCCGCCGGTGTTATGATAAGGAGAATTTTTGTACTGATCGATCCTCATGTCTTCTGACTTCTTGAAGTAAGGTAACACACTCGTGTAATTCCAGCCTGGGTTTCCCAGCTCTTCCCAGTGGTCGTAGTCTTTCTTGTTGCCACGAACGTACAGCAAAGCGTTCAGCACGCTGCTCCCTCCGAGAACCTAGAATATTTTCAAAAATTACAAAGTTATTAATACATTAGAGCATTTTGTGTGTGAACGAAATTATACAGGGTGTCCCATTTTATGTTTCCAGGTCAAATCTCTATTCGCCACATAATCAATTGTTTTACCTTGCCTCGTGGCCAGTTGCACCGGTGGTCATTCATTGCTTGACAGTAAACATCCGACGGCTCAGTTTTAAACTGCCAATCCAGATTAGACAATTGCAAACTCCCAAGCAGCACAGGTACGTCCGAAATAACCGTTTCATCCGGACCAGCTTCCAGCAATAGCACCGACCAGTTCCCATTCTCTGACAGTCGGTTGGCTATCACTGCGCCAGCTGATCCAGCTCCGATCACCACAAAATCGTACTCATCTCTCAAATTTATCAATGTCACAGGTTTTACCCTGTGTTGTACATCCACGATATCTGGTCTGAAGATTGCGATCAACAGTTGCAAAGAAAGTATCGTACCCAATTGAATGACTTGGGTGACTGCTATCCTAAACGTTGTGACCCCAGCATCTGCCATCTCAGTCCAGTCTGGATGGTACTCTGTGTCTGATCCTATGTGTCTGGATGGTTCTCTGAAATGAACATTCACGCGGCTTGGTAATATTCGGGTTTACTAATGTCGTTATGACATGATACTTCTGTTGTCGATAGCTTTACGGACACTTGGCTCGTGCTCGATATTCACTCTTTTTATAGGTGTCACCAGTCTGAGTCGACTAATAACGCGCGTGATCGGCGTGTAATTTATAGTTTCTAAGGTTTCCTATTGTATTGTATGTAACGGCCTCGGAACAATTCGTTTGTTTAAACATTTCTTTAGACATTAATCCGTTTTTACGAAGAACTTAATTACGTCATGATGCTCGAATTTATCTATTTCACTGCAGGCAGTGATTTAATGAACGTTTCGAGCAAACTGGGCAACAGATCAAGTTCAATTCCCTTTACGGATCTAAGAGAATCGGCTAAATCGGCAGCATCACAAAACACATACAATATCATAGAAAAAGCAGGCTTAATTAAAGGTATAAATTACTTCGCACACTACCATAATCGAAAATCAAAACCATGGTACAGTAACAAAAATCTGCAACGTGAAATTATATCAACGATAAACAGATGCAGATCAGGATACTATAATCTTGCCAGCTCTCTCGCTCGAATTGGCATAATAAACGATCCACAATGTCAATGCGGTTGTGAAACCCAGGATATTGACCGTGTACTATGGCAATGTCGCACATTTGATGAACAAAGATCAAAATTTATCAAACACTTGCAAAAACTACACCTTTCTCTTCCGCTCTCATGTAATGTCCTACTCTCCAGACCTACGTCGGAGATATGTAAAGTAACATACTCGTTTCCGAATGATTGTAAGTTAAAGATTTAAAAAAAAAAGTAAGAAAGGAATACATCTTTATACTACTTATTTAGCAGACACACGGATGTTTATAATTCTTATTGTATTATATAAAATAAAATTTGCAAGATATTATGCAAAATAATCTCTTCCTTGAGATTCAAATTGCATTAATAAAAAAAAAAAAGATCAAGTTCAACTTTTAAAGGTTATATGTATAAGATAAATGCCGCTTCAAAGTGTAACAATAAAATTTTACATGTGGGATCACCCCATCCCCCACACCAAATACGTATGGAGATTAGGAAAAATCGCGGTGCTTGATTCGATTCTGTTCGTAATGAATGTCTACTCACTGCTGTCTGTATTGTTTGAGTGAGTCTGTCCATAATGAACTGTTTGGATGTTTCGTTGACTCTGACTGAAGCAACTTTTGGTTCCTCGGTCGTTGTCACTTTTGGTGACAGCCCCATTCTCCATTTCTCCATGTACTTAGGGGTGATCGGCTTGCTTGTTGGTACCGATTTTTAATAGTGACTACCTGCCCATTTGGCCTCTAGATTTTACAATACATTGTGTTGAACCTGTGAGTTTAAAGTGAACACATGAGTCATAAGACTTTCTAGTTACTCTTTCTGCTATGTGTCGCATGTTGGTTGCAGATCTGTTTACCATGGAAACGAAAACAGCTCGATGTTAGAACAACTGTTGAAAGACTCACATATGTATGGTCGACAAACAATAGAAAAACAAATATTGTGTTTATTGAAGGCCGAATGAATGTCATTAATTACTGTTTTACTGTTTAGTGCAGTATACACATTACTGCTTAACAGCTGAACAAAAACGGAAGCATACGTTATACTGAAAAATGAAGTTATATTAAGAAAAAAAATTAGTTATACTGAAATATTGAAAAACGCAGGAAAATAGTTCAACATACTCAAAGAAGGCAATCGCCTCAGCTCCAACTTTCAAACTGACAATGCACACGCAAAAATCTGATTTCTCTAACAACAATTCACTTAAATAGATAACCAATTTCAAATTTATTCAAAAGACTGTACAGAATCGTTAAACCAAATTTACTCTACAAGTATGTACAAACGTGTAGCAGTGTAAACGGAAACGGCCCCAAGACTTCAAATTATTTTTCAATAATTCGGTCAGTGTCTTCTCCACTTACCAAACCCACTTGGTAGTTCACAAAAACCCGAAATGTCACCTTTCAGTCATCAGTATTCATAAAACTTGCACTGTTGCTATTTCAATACCGGTTGCATCTTCTATCTTTTCCAAATCAATCCAACACTGTCCTAACCTAATCCTTTTCCCTCTTCAGTTCATCCAAAACTTCTTGATCATATCAGATGCCTTCTCAGCAATCATTATAGTCGGTGCAGTAGTGTTTCCACTGACCAAGTTTGGCATAATAGATGCATCAATAACGCGGAGGCCACTGACACCGTAGACCCTTAATTGCGGATCAACGACAGCCTCAGAGTCCGAAGAAGGTCCCATCTTGCAGGTACCAACAGGATGATAAATAGTTGCTGAATAGTGTCTGATCATACACTTCCAATAGGGTTTACTATACATGGGAATAAATTTGCAACCGGAGAAGTGTTTCGAGTTGAGTTTGCTACCAAATCTCCCGAAGGCAGCAGTCCTGCTAAGGACAACTCCTATTTTCACCCCTTCGACCAAGGTTGCTATATCTTCTGGCTCCTTAAAGTAATTAGGATAGATTAAGGGATTATCAAACGGATTTTTGCTACGAAGCTTGATGAATCCTTTACTCTTGGGTCGCAGGAGTGTAGTTAGCATACTCCAGGCATTTTTTTCATTTATCGGGCCAAAGACGGTATCGTAGAACCGTTTTGCAAGTTCTCGAATTATTCTGATGGGTGTTCCTCCATCAGAAATAGTCGAGCCGGATGTGAACAGTAGTTCGATGTCGGGAAAATCATCGGAGGCGTTAACATACTTTGTATTGACGAACGCTAGGCCTTCAACGCCGCTTACTTTGTTAGAGGACCATCGCCGAAGACTGCATACTGCATTACTGCCTGGACATTGTATAATAATTTCTCTACCATGGAGATTGATTGGTTTACCATAAATGTCAGGCCCCATAAACCTACGTGATATTAAAGATTGTGGCCGACTCTGAGATCCTGGATCACTGGAATGCCATGCTGTTGCAGTTCTTCTCTGGGACCTATACCTGAAAGTGAAAAGAGAATTTGATTGGTGTGTAAATACGGATCTGAAAGAGAACAAACGGAAAGGTAATGTACAAAATGTGTTTCGCAAACGACAACTCGAGAGTTAATACCATCTTTACCAGAAAACATCAACGATTGCGGAGAGTTCACCGATCCTCCAGAGAGGATGACTTCCTTCCTGGCTCGTATTCGGAACACCTTGTCATCTCGAATAAACCCCACCCCATAGGCTCTGTTGGACTTTGGGTCAATCAAGATTTTCATCACGTGGGAGTGCATGGCAACGTGTAGATTTTTACGTAGTCTCGCTGGCCTCAGGAATGCCTTAGCAGTCGAGCATCGCCTTCCTCTTCTAATTGTCCATTGTGGGATCATGAATCCAGTTTGGTGTTCGCCATTTATGTTCCTACTGTCATATCCCATTTCTTGACCAGCCTGCGCAAAGACGGTCGCAAAAGGAGTGTGATATGGAGCCTCTTGCACCATCAAATATCCGCCAGATTTTCGTTAGGTGGAGATTCTGATTGTCCTCGGACTTCTTGAAGTAGTAAAGCACGTCTCTGAACCCCCAGCCAGGGTTACCTCGTTGCTCCTTCTTGTTGCCTCGGACGTAGACCGTGTATGTAGTTCAGGACGCTGGTGCCTCCTATTACTTTACCACGGGGCCAATTGCAGCGACTGCCTTCCATTGCTGGGGAAGAAATCATGTTGGTTTATTTGAGAATGAAATTGCAAAGCTTGCTAGTGCAGTATACTGCGAGAACCTATAGGTTCTCGCTCATTGCGCTTCAAATTAAATTCCTGTTTTCTACGTGAACCTCGTTCGTTGCATACTGTAGTCGACGATTTATGTACTGATTGAAGAGATGTTATTAGAAGCGATAGATGTAGATCAAATAGGAAAATTATGTCTCACAACTAGAATTTAGTTACTGACCTAGGCAGGCGCTTTCCTCAGGTTCTGTCTTGTATTGCCAGTCAGGGTTGGTGAGCTGCAAGGAGGCAGCAAGAAGAGGAATATCCGACGTTTCGGTTTCGTCACCTCCAGCTTCCAGAAGAAGGACATTCCAATTCTCTATCTCGGAGAGTCCTGCAACCAATATTGCAATATTTAGGAAGCTGAAGTTTAGACTTCTCATTCCATATAATCCTTTAATGAAGGGATAAGACAAATGACAACGGGCATGCAGGCTCATTACTCGTTCTCATTTTGATAGAGGTAATAAAAATGTGCACCTGCAGATCCACCTCCTACGACAATAAAATCGTAAATTGGTAGGAGATCTTCGGATGGTATATTGATAGACGGCCATTCCTTCTCTATAAATTCATATTGTAAAAATACTAGCGCGGCCGCCAACACCAAGAAGAAGCATGCAGTCGTCGACGAGGTTAGGGGTCCCATTAATATGCTAGCAATTCTCATTTTGCATTCCCGTACTCTCTTTTATCAGTCTCCTGTAATAATTCTTCGATAGCATTATAAGTAAACTCATTCATTATGCGACGCAACGGATAGTTATCCAGATATTCAAACTTTTATTTTTCAAATTCAAAGACCCGAAGTTGCACTATTTATTACTTGTGGAGTCCCAGGTTGCCAAACGAGATTATGCTGACCACCGACTTGGTTGTCGGAGCCTTGTGGCGTTGCCCTCAAGGTTGTAAGTCTCTAAGGTTATAGCTCTGCAGTCAGGATACTGACCCAGGGCCAATCCTTCGTTTAGTAGCCCAACTGCCTTCAGTCGCCATTACTAACCCAACTTTCACGTTGAGTAGATTTTCTTTGAAATCTTCATCTAAAGTCAGACTCGTTATTATGCGACAATAGGTTCATTTATTAATACTTATTATTTATCCGACAACTATTTTGTAGTTCAGTAATTATAAAAAAAACCCGACAGTAAGTTACTCTCATCGATATTAATACATTGAATAATCTGAAAATTCCTTTTTTCTATTGTTCCCAGGTTTTGAAAAATTCAATTTTGGAAAATAAAAAGTCAAACTTTTATACTTGAGGATTTCTTTTGCTGTATCTATGATATTTACTTATATGTGTCCTAAGGAAAACAATACTTTCGTAATATTCGAGCGATATCGGAAAAATTGCCCCGTTATTTCTATTATTTATAAACCTGTGCAGAACAATAAATATTTCATTTCACTGGAAAAACTGCACCTTTAAAAACTCGATCCACTTCGCGCAGGTGATAGAACTTGAAATCGTTTCAAATTGATTAGTCGTTATCCTAGGACTGGACTTATAGATTGTCGAATCGGAACGTATCCGCGGTTGGGACAAAACTGAAACTTTGCATGCGGAAATGTGTGCTGAAATCTTAAAATACGAAATAAGTAAAACTTGACGCACAAGATAATACAAGGACATTGTTGATTACCAATGAACCTAGAAAGAAAATTGCGCTCGACAACTCTCAAATTATTTGCGGATGACTTATCACACGTGGCGCACAATTATATCAACAGAACGTGGCATACTAAATGTTGCTAAAATGTTCATTTTATTAATTAGAGAATCTATTCTTTGAGAGAAATTTGTAAGTGAAATTTTGTATTTTTTCTAGGAAGATGAAATATTTTATAATACGATGTTTAATTGAACATTTTTGATATGTAAGTTTAACAGACTTTAACATACTAATCCTATATATTTTTTGTTTCTGGTAATGTTTAACCGTTGAGGATGCCAGTTTATTTCTGGATTTGTGTCTACGCCACAAAGGCAATTCTAAAAATTCGTATATTCATTATGAACACTCGAAAGCATTTTTTCATTCAATTTTGTCGAATCTATTTTACAAAGTAATGTTTATTTAGAATTTGTAACCTACCACCAACGATACCTGTAGGTCAAAAGGTACAATCTATCGCCTGGTGTAAATTTTGTCCAATATGTTTAGCTTTTGAAATAAATTGAAAAACATGTTTTTTGAAAGTTTTTCTTCAGGTAAGAATATAACTAAATAGCGCACAATTTTTTATTTATATATACATATATTTAAACAGTAAGTCATTGTAAATTAATTATTTTCTTGGAATATTGAAACAAGATCTTGGCCTATCATGTGACGTGTATAGAGTTTTAAAAAACTTACTACGTCTTCCTAAGAGTCAACATTTGTGAACTGGTAGAACATTTACGTATCTTTACCACCCCAATCTTCTTTGATCATGTCTGCAGCCTTTTCAGCTATCATAATAGTTGGAGCATTTGTATTTCCAGAGACGATATTCGGCATAATCGATGCATCGATCACTCGCAGTCTCCTAATCCCGTGTACTCTAAGTCTGTGGTCCACGACGGCCATCTTGTCGGACGCTGGACCCATCTTACAAGTCCCACACGGGTGATAAATCGTCCTTGTGTAGAATCTTGCGAAACATTTCCAGTAATCGATTGATGGAAATTTGAAAGAGGAGCATTCTGGGATTCGATTCGGATTCGCCGTGGCATTTATGCTTCTCAAAGTTGGGGTCTGGCTCAGCTTATAGATGAAGTCTGCTCCCTCTGCCTATAATGATCCAGAAATCATTTCTGTTAATATACTAACGAATTGATACGGTTTATTAAAAAATTTGCCATTCAAAATATTTAAAATGTCAACTGATGTGCTTGTAAGTAAAAATCATTATAATGAATGAAGATTACTTACCAAAACGTCAAGGTCGTGTGGATCGTGGAAGTAATTGGGAACGATGATCGGATGCTCGTCCAAGTTTTTCGAGCGCAACTTGACGTACCCTCTACTACGGGGTCTCAACAAAAGCGGAACGCAGGAGTACGAACATCTGTATACGATGTTCTCGTACATTTCTGCGTAGAAATTATCCGCAACGTTGGCCTTCGTCGCTGAGGAAACGCCGCCGTCGGAAGCGTCTGTTACACTTGCAAGGAATATCTGTACGTCGGGATAATCATCTGTCTTGTTGGCATACCTGAAACGATATTTATTTGCCATATTAACCCCTTGCTGTACCATTTTCTTCAGTGATTAAAACGTCTTCATCCCCAAAAATGTCGTAGAATAGAAAAGAAACAATATATTCTTGACACGGATTTTAATATTGAAATATTGATTATTACAAACAAATCAAATTTGATTTCATCTAAAAAGAAAGGCGTAACATTCGTGTTTGTTAGACTTTGTTTAAAATCTTCATCACGAGTCTGACTCGTTGAAATACGGCAAGGGGTTAATAACGAGCTCTACCCTTTCATTATTAATGTCATATTTTATTCTATTGCTTTCAACAATACCTCGCTACGGAATATATTGTTGTGTGACGAGGGCTGGCGGATAAAGCGTGACCGAGGTTTGTTCTTTGGATGAAACAGGCATAGGTTGTCGTGGACTTGCCAAAGTTTGTTTTGCCAAATGGTTGCCACAAGAGAGGACAACGGGATAGATGAAGGCAGGGTATTCGGAAAGTCAGCACTCGTGACTTAAAAGATTCGTTAATAACCCTCGAGCGGCAAATCGTGGTGGGATTAATTGCTAGTAACTGGAGTTTTGAAATGGAAGAGGTAAATGAGATTTTAAGACTTCTCGAATTGTCTAATACAAATACAGTAGAGACTCCCGTATCCATACCTCGACGTTCTATTATCCATACGTTCTGTTACCCGCACAACGTTTTGTAGCGATGTTTACATATCACATATTTAGTACAATGTATTAATCAATTCAGTCTGAAGCAGAGAAAACGTGTAGTTTTAACTATCGAAGAGAAATACAAAATAATTAATGATCCTGAAAGTGGTGAAAGTGCAATGAAATTAGCAATACATGCCGTTGGGAAATCTACAATGACAGATCTACGCAGCTGCTTACAATAAAAAATTGATGTGACTTAGCGGCTAAAAAGATATGGGACCCTTAGATGTTGTAAGACACTGTCAAGTTTGTTCATTTCTACTTGGATAAATGCAGTTTAATGCAAAAAAAGTAATTGTTCTATTATCCGAAAATTCCACTATCCGGACACTTTTGTCTCCCAATTAGGTAACAATATATAAAACTGGTATTTCTAAAACTTCTGTGAGAAACATGCATGTTTTTCGAATTTTTGAAGATTAGAATCTTTCTTTAAACATTTTTGCCTAAATTATAATACTCGTTGATAACAATAATAAGTCACAACTACGATAATAATACAGTAATTCATCCATAATTGTCTAAAATATTTAAACGATAATTGTCTAGTCATCTACCCATTGCACTGAGGGGCATACCCCGTGAGGGGCCAGGAAACTCAGTAGGCCTCGGATCGGGTATATCGATGTGAGACCAGGAGACCACTACTAATCCAATCACAAAACTTCTTTATTTGTTATTATTTTTTTATGGAACTTTCACCAATATATTTGTGGCATTCTTCTGATTAAAATGATACCAAACACGATATAATTCGGATCATATACAGATATCTATATGGTCATTTATAATACAAGTCAGTTCTCTTGACCGGGACAATTCGCGAATCTTACACGGATAAATATCATCGGAATTATATCATATTTGGTATCATTTTCATTAGAAAAATGCCACAAATATATTGGTGAAAGTTCCATAAAAAAATAATAAAAAATAAAGAAGTTTTGTGATTGGATTAGTAGTGATTCACACCGATACACCCGACCCGGTATCGGATTTCACTGCTCGGCGGCCGTGGCCTCTCGAGCTTCGGTGTCCTGTTCTGCGTTCGGCAAGAGTCAAAGAATAGTATCCCTTCACGATAATTGTCTTTGGCCAGACCCGTGGTATAGACAATTATCGATGAATTACTGTATAAACGTTGTCGCTTGATAACTTCAACACAAAATCGGTAATTTTAAGTTTCTGTAATTTTTGAAAAAATCGATTTTGCTGTTATAAATTCAGGAAAAAAATATCAGTCATGGGGAATGTTAGGTAGAATGTTCATGAGTTTTTTCGTAATTTTTTGTTACGCAAAACGTAAAAATCACAGCATAATTCATTGAATCGGACTCGCCTCATAACTAGCCTTGAGATAGGGGTAGCAACTTGAGACTTGTCACAGAAGGTTTTCTTTGATGAAGAATGAAGAATCAACCATCAATTTGTTTTGCGGTCACATCTAATCCTCTTATTCAGTTACACCTTTTGTCAAAGTTACTTACTGCAACAAGGGGTTAAACTAGCTCTTGGTAACCCAGAAATTTTTTACTATTTTACGTCTAATCCTCTACATTTTGTCAAGAAAACTCCAAATATCAAAGTTCCAACCCCAGGAGTCCACTCGTTAAAAAGTTATAAGCGTCTAAAGTTCATTAGTTTTCACTGTTCTTGATAGGTGAGGGCGCCGCCATATTGTTAAGTAGGGAGTTGTTGCATGTAGTTGATTGAGTGGCGACGCTAGATGGCCGTACTAGTACTCTACCAGATCGGACAACTCAATCAAGATTTCGAAATTTGTCATAGTTACAATTAAAAAATCGGTACACAATCTAACCGGAACTAACGCAGACCTAACCCAGCAACACATGAACACAGCAACATCAAATTCATCCACACTATAATACAATCAAAATATAATAAATCTCTGTAAAATATAAAACATTTGCAATCTTCCTCTCTAACATACCGCCACTACTACCACCTAGTAATGTCATCTAGCGGCGCAGCTCATTAAACTACACGTAACATGACCGATATAGTAGCGCGCTAGTAATACCACCCAGCATCGCTACTCAGAAAATTCCACGCAACAGCTCCCTACTTACCAATATGGCGGCGCCCTCACCTGTGAAAAACAGTGAAAACTAATGAACTTTATACGTTCATAACTTTTTAACGAGTGAACTCCTCGGGTTGAAACTTCTACGTCTGGAGTTTTCTCGACAAAATGAACAGGATTAGACATAAAATAGTAAAACATTTCTGGGTTCCCAAGAGCTAGAGCAGCCCAACAAGGTACTTACGTGGTACTAATAAACGCCATACCCTCAACACCAGGCGCTGTGTACATGACTCCTCTGCGATTTACAGCGAATTCCACGAGACTGTTCAAATCCATGGCCTTCGGCAAAATGAAACAAAAATGGTCCTTGTCCGGATAATTCTGTGGCGGGTCCACTAAATAAGCTAAACCACCAATTGACACGTGATCCTGAAGATTTTGACCTACACCGGGTGCATCGAGCACAGTGTCCACACCTATGTCATTTAGATGATCCTTTGGACCGACACCGGATAACATTAACAATTGTGGCGATTGTATAGCACCAGCGGACAAAATGACCTCGCGTTTTGCTTTGACCTTGCGACGGACTGAGCCGAATCGAAATTCGACTCCATATGCCGTCTTTGACTCGGGGTCTGCAAAAAATGATTGACAGTTACGTTTTCTGCTGGATATTTTTGCTAAAACTAAAATTGATATACTTAGTGCCAAAATAAAAGAACTGCACGGTTTTATCATAAACGAAGTGGATGAAGGGCACAGCCAGACAAGATTGAAAAGAATTACCAATAAACACGTATCATAAAATTAGAATGTACTTTCGAACTTATTTAAAGAATTCGATAATTACTTGTCTGCGCACTCACCTATTAATATTTTCTCCGCACGCGAATGCATGCTCACATGCAGATTTTTTCTTTTCGAGGCAGACCGAAGAAAAGCTTTTGCAGTGCTGCATCGCAAACCGTCTCTCAAAGTACCGTGGGAATAAGTGAATCCGGTTTGAGTGGGTCCATTGACATCCACGACATTGTATCCTACCTCTTTACCTGCCTGTATGATATAATCGGTGACGGGAGTTTTGTGTTTGAAATACTCGACAGTTAAGTGGCCGCCGGTGTGATGATAAGGAGAATTTTTGTACTGATTGATCCTCATGTCTTCTGACTTCTTAAAGTAAGATAACACGCTGTCGTAATTCCAGCCTGGGTTTCCCAGCTGTTCCCACTGGTCGTAATCTTTCTTGTTGCCACGAACATACAGCATCGCGTTCAGCACACTGCTCCCCCCGAGAACCTAGAACATTTTCAAAAATTTCAATGATATTAATACATTAGAGCATTCTGTGTGTGAACGAAATTATACAGGGTGTTCCATTTTAAGTTCCTAGTTCAAATCTGTTCACCAAATCATCGATTGTTTTACCTTGCCACGTGGCCAGTTGCACTGATGCCCATTCATTGCTTGACAGTAAACATCCGACGGCTCAGTTTTGAACTGCCAATCCAGAGGAGACAATTGCGAACTCCCAAGCAGCACAGGTACGTCCGAAATAACCGTTTCATCCGGACCAGCTTCCAGCAATAGCACCGACCAGTTCCCATTCTCTGACAGTCGGTTGGCTATCACTGAGCCAGCTGACCCAGCTCCGATCACCACAAAATCGTACTCATCTCTCAAATTTTCCAATGTCACAGGTATTACCCTGTGTTGTATATCCACGATATCTGGTCTGAAGATTGCGATCAACAGTTGCAAGATAATTACCAAACCCAATTGAGTGACTTGACTGACTGCTATCCTAAACGCTGTGTTCTCAGCATCTGCCATCTCGGTCGACTCACTCTAAAAGGGTGATTTGCCTATGTGTCTGGATGATACTCTGAAATGAATATTCACGCGGCGTGGTAATATTCGTGTTTGCTGATATCGTTACAATACTTCAGTTGTCGATAGCTGTACGAACACTTAGCTCGTGCTTGTTGTTCACTATTTTTATAGGTGTCACGAACCTGTGCCGACCAGTAGCGCGCGTGACTGGCGAGTAATTTATAGTTGATAAGGTTTCCTATTCTATTGTTTGTAAAGGCTCTGCCTTACTTCAGGATGGCGGGACCATCTTAGTCGACAGCCTAAGGGAGGTGTTTAAATCCTGCCTCGCCTTAGGCTACAGCCCCACCTTATGGAGAATGGCCAGAATAGGCTTTATCCCCATGGCGGGTAGAGACGACTATAGCTCGGCTAAGTTTTTCCAATCCATAAGCCTCACGTCCTTCCTATTAAAGTCGATGGAACGGCTTATGAGAGATTACATAAGAGAAACAACGCTGAAACAGACACCAAACGGCGCTTCATTATGTGGTTGGTGTCATAGAAGGAGCGCTACAAAATCAGGAGTCGGTCCTAGATGTCTTTATAGACATCGGGGGTGCCTTCGACAACACGTCTTTTGATGTCATGGAGAAGGCCCTAGGCTGCTTCGACGGTCTTGGTATCGATTGGAGAACCTCTGAGCTCTGAAGATTGAAGCGCATGGATCCGTAGTGTATTCCCGGGCCGGCAGGGACTGTCAGCAGGGGGAGTTCTCTCTCTCTGGTATGGTGGACCCTGGTGATCGACGGGCTCTTGCTCGAGCTGGTCGAGGATGACTTCCTGGTCCAGAGGTTTGCTGATGATAATCTCTACCAGAGGAAAGCGAACTCTTGCTAGCGAAAAGAATGCAGGAAGCACTCACGCTGAGGCCCCAAGAAGGAAATTCGGTGGGCCCCCAAACAACGGTGCTTTTCATCTTGAGGCATACAAAAGGATACAACGGTGCTTTTCATCTTGAGGCATACTAATGGACGTCTTGAAGCCGTTTTTAAGACGTATTGTTTTGTGAGATCAGCCGGTTATTAGATTAATTTAAAATTTAGAAGAAAATAGATTAATTTACGTTCTCTATACATAACAGTCCAACAAATTTCAACTTTTTTTTAGGATTTCGATTCTCACTATGAAATTCTTATAGAGTTTTTTGCGCTGATTCCGAATCTGACCTTGATTTTTCTCCTAGACGTACAGTTTTCGAGAAATTTGAGTTTGAAAAAAAGACCTATTTTTCAACTTTGAACAAATATTGTGATGTTATTATAAAAGATATTGAATTGATTTTTACAGCAAAAGATTCCTTAGACTTTCCCGAATACAGTGATGTCCAATGTTAATACATTATGATTGTTTAAATATGTTTAAACGATCTTGCACCAATTTTTGACGATATTTTTGAATTTATCTCAAAAAATAAGGGTCCAGCGGAAAATCGAACTATACCACGCGATAGAGCAGACTTTTATCTTGAGAAACCCCCCTTTGAAGTTTGAAACGTCGACGTTTTTACCGAACCAGAGGACAAAATATCTTCACCCGACATGAGTTGCCGCCAGTGGTGCTCTTCCACTAGCGCGGTCGTTCGACGGAATACGACGCGGCGCGGCGTAACGGCGATGCAGGCGTGCAATTATGTTAGCTTATTTAAATGTTAATTTATTATTGTTATTTATTATTTGTATTGCTCTATTCCCATTCTAATAACATATTTAGTCTTTATTTATTATTTTATAGCTACCCCATACATTTTAGAGACAGCCAAACAATCCAAATTCGTTTTGTTACGTGCGTGGTGAAATAGTTGCTAAGAAAACGCGACAAAATATAACCGAAAAAAATAACAATATAAAAATATAACACGGTGAAAGGTTCCATCAAGACATTTTGGTTATGGTGACAAGATACTTGGGAAAAGATAGTACAACCATGCTTGCAAACTATTGTTGGAATTTAATAACAGAAGCGTGTTATAAACGTGATATGTGATAGGTGAAACATGTTATAAACGTCAATCAAGAAGAAAGAAGTTTTAGGTATGTTTCCTATCTTGTAAATTCCTATTTTTACTATAAAATAATAAATAAAGAATAAATATGTTAATAGAATGGAAATAGAGTAATAAAAATAATAAATAAACATTTAAATAGGTTAACATAATTGCACGCCTGCATCGCCGTTACGCCGCGCAGCGCCGTATTCCGTCGAACGACCGCGCTAGTGGAAAAGCACCACTGGCGGCAGCTCATGTTGGGCGAAGATATTTTGCTCTCTGGTTCGGTAAAAAGGTCGACGTTTCGAACTTCCAAGGGGGGTATCTCAAAATAAAAGTCTGCTCTATCGCGTGGTATAGTTCGATTTTCCGCTGGACCCTTATTTTTTGAGATAAATTCAAAAATATCGTCAAAAATTGGTGCAGAAATGGTGTCTCTCCGTCTTTAATGATCGTTTAAACATGTTTAAACAATCATAATGTATTAATATTGGATATCACTGTATTCGGGAAAGTCTAAGGAAACTTTTGCTATAAAGACTAATTCAATATCTTTTATAATAACATCACAATATTTGTTCAAAGTTGAAAAATAGGTCTTTTTTTCAAACTCAAATTTCTCAAAAACTGTGCGTCTAGGAGAAAAATCAAGGTCAGATTCGGAATCAGCGCAAAAAACTCTATAAGAATTTCATAGTGAGAATCGAAACATTTTTTGGCTGTTGGACAGTGCAATTATAAGAAACCTGACAGTAGGTAAATCTCATCGATTTTGATACATTAAAGATTTCTTTTGTTATAATTATGATATTTATCTATATGTGTCTTAAGGAAAACAATACTTTCTTAATATCCTGGCGATATTGAAGAACTTGCCCTGTTATTTCTATTAGTTACAAACCTGTGCAGAACAATAAATATTTCTTTTCACTGAAAAAACTACACCCTTAGGAACTCGATCCAATTCGCGCAAGTTACAAAACTTGAAATCGTTTTAAATCGATTAGTCGTTCTCCTAGGACTGGACTGTCCTGTTCGATGTGCTGTTCTAGACTGTCGAATCGGAACCTAACCGCGGTCTGGACAAGACTGAAACTTTGCATGCAGGTATGTGTGCTGATAACTTAAAATACGAAATAAATAAACATTGACGCACAACATAATACAAGGACATTGTTAGTTACCAATTAACCTAGTAAGGAAGATTAGGAAGATTGTAGAGTAGGACTCAAGAAAATTGCGCTAAGTCCCTGAAATTATTTTTAACCAAACGTTAAATTATTTATGGGTCACTTGTCGTACGTAACGCACAATATGAACATCAACAAAACGTGGCATACAAAATGGTATTAAAATTTCCCTTTTACTAAGTAGAAAATCTATTCTTTATAGAGGAATGTGTAAGTGTGTTTTATTTTTTCTAGGTGGCTGAAGTATTTTAAAATACAATGTTTAATTGAACATGTTTGATATGTAACTTCAACATTCTAATACTATCTATTTTTTGTTTCTGGTAAGATTGAACGGTCGCGGGCGCTAGTTTATTTCTGTATTTTGTCTACGGCTCGAAGATAATTCTAAAAATTTGTATAATTATTATAAAATCTCGAACGCATTTTCTATTCAATTTTTTAGAGTCTATTTTGCAAAGTATGTTTATTTCATCTTTGCATCCTACCACTAACACTACCCGTGTTTCCTTCAGGTAAAAATGCAGTTAAAATTGCACAATTTTTTATTATCATGAATATTCAAACAATAGGTAAACAATAAGTTATTCCAAAATGAATTATTTTCTTGGTATATTAAAACAAGATCTTGTAAAACGTATACACATTTTTAAGAAAGCAAACTACGTTTTCTATGTTGCAACATTTGTGAATTGGCAGGATATTTATATATCTTTATCACCCCAATCTTCTTTGATCATGTCTGCAGCCTTTTCAGCTATCATAATAGTTGGGGCATTTGTATTTCCAGAGACAATTTTCGGTATAATCGATGCATCAATCACTCGCAGTCTCTTAATCCCGTGTACTCTAAGTCTGGGGTCTACGACGGCCATCTTGTCGGACGCTGGACCCATCTTGCAAGTCCCAGACGGGTGATACATCGTCCTTGTGTAGAATCTTGCGAAACATTTCCAGTAATCGATCGATGGAAATTTGAAAGAGGAGCATTGCGGGATTAGATTCGGATTTGCCGTGGCATTTATGCTTCTCATAGTTGGAGTCTGGCTGAGCTTGTACATGAAGTCTGCTCCCTCTGCCTATAATGATCCAGAATTCATTTCTGTTAATATACTAACGAATTCATACAGCTTATTAAAAAATTTGTCATTCAAAATAATTAGAAAGTGAACTGATGAGCTTGTATGTAACAAACATTATGATGAATGAAGATTACTTACCAAAACGTCAAGGTCGTGTGGATCCTGGAAGTAATTGGGAATGATGATCGGATGCTCCTCCAAGTTCTTCGAGCGCAATTTAATGCACCCTCTGCTACGAGGTCTCAACAAAACCGGAACGCCGGAGTACGAACTTCTGTATCGTATGTTCTCGTACATTTCTGCGTAGAATTCATCCGTAACGTTGTTTTTCGTCTTTGAGGAAAGACCGCCGTCGGAAGCGTCTGTTACACTTGCCAGCATGATCTGTATATCAGGATAATCATCTGTCTTGTTGGCATACCTGAAACAAGATTTATTTGTCACGAAAAACGTGAATATCAGAGTACAGTAAACGCTCCTTCCTAGTCCAACAGCCATGTTTTTCACGGACTAATATCGTGCCCGGACATGCTTTTTGATTTATGCCTGCGTCTAGATATCGCGCCGACGCGCCGAGCGAGACTTCAAAAGGGAGCCAAACATAGAGACATAAAGGATCGCGTCTCTTTTTCTCGATGCGCTGTCCTTCCTTGCGATCGAAACTTTCAGCGTCGAGTAAACCACTAAATACAATTGAAACTACATCGAGTTTGGTCTTGTTTTAATCAGAAAAACATGAGGAAATTCGAATATACATATGTATTAATATATGTCTCACGCGTAAGAAGTGAGTACTCCGACGACATACAAAATTGAAGTTCTAAGTCTGAAATTTAAGCCCTACGGATGTCCTTAGGACGAAAAAAACGGGTGTCCCTGGGTGGTCCGAAATTTTGGTCCCACGGACGTCCCAGGGACATCCGCAACGGACATAGGACATATCGACGTAAACGGGACATAAAACGGACGTCCTACGAACTAGGATGGAGCATTTACTGTATTATTCTCTGAACTGTGCTCGTCCCGTAACTAGCACTGTGATTGGTGCAGCAACTTGAGAAATTATCAACTATCAAGAAAGATCAATTTGTTTTGCGATCACATTTAATACTTCTATTCAGTTACACCTTTTATCAAAGTATTTGGTCATTACTGCAACAAGATACTAACTTGGTATTAATAAACGCCATACCCTCAGCAGCAGCCGACGCGTACAAGACTCCTCTGCGATTTACAGCGAAATCCACGATACTGTTCAAATCTATGGCCTTCGGCAAAATGAAAGAAAACTGGTCCTTGTCCGGATAATTCTTTGGCGGGTCTATTAAGTAAGCCATACCACCAATCGACACGTGATCCTGAAGATTTTCACCAACTCCGGGTGCATCGTGCACAGTGTCCACACCTATATCGTTTAAGTGATCTTTTGGACCGATACCGGATAACATCAACATTTGTGGCGATTGTATACCACCAGCGGATAAAATGACCTCGCGTTTTGCTATGACCTTGCGACGGATTGAGCGGAATCGAAATTCGACTCCATAAGCCGTCTTTGACTCGGGGTCTGCAAAAAATGATTCGCAGTTACATTTTCTGCTAGATATTTTGCTAAAACTAAAATTAGTGTTTCTAGTGTTAAGTAAAATAATTCCACGCTTTTATGGTACGTTTCATAAAATGTATGAAAACTAAGTTAAAATTAATATTAAAATCAATATAAAAAGATTATAAACAAAGTGGATCAAGATGGACACATCCCGACAAAATTGAAAAGAGTTACCAGTAAACACGAATCTAAAAATCAGTACTATTGAACTTATTTAAAGAATTCGGAAATTATTTGTCTGCACACTCACCTATTAATATTTTCTCCGCACGCGAATACATGCTCACATACAGATTTTTTCTTTTAGAGGCAGACCGCAGAAACGCTTTTGCAGTGCTGCATCGCAAACCGTCTCTCACAGTAGCGTGGGAATAAGTGAATCCTGTTTGACTGGGACCATTGATATCCACGACATTGTATCCTGTCTCTTTACCAGCCTGTATGATATAATCGATCATGGACGTTCGGTATTTGAAGTAATCGACAGTTAAGTGTCCGCCGGTGTGATGATAAGGAGAATTTTTGTACTGTTCGATCCTCATGTCTTCTGACTTCTTGAAGTAAGGTAACACACTCGTGTAATTCCAGCCTGGATTTCCCAGCTCTTCTTCCCAGTAGTCGTAGTCCTTCTTGTTGCCGCGAACGTACATCATCCCGTTCAGCACACTGCACCCACCGAGAACCTTGAATATTTTCAAAAATTACAAAGTTATTAGTAAATCAGAGCATTCTTAGCGTGAACGAAATTATATTATAAAAATTAAATTTAAATAAATTTTCTATATAAATTACTAATTGAATTAAAATTTTCTATATAATTAATAATTTAAATAAAATTTTCTATATAAATTACTAATTTAAATAAAATTTTCTATACAATCCTCTAAATTATATTATAAAAATTAAATTTAAATAAAATTTTCTATACAATCCTCTAAATTATATTATAAAAATTAAATTTAAATAAATTTTCTATATAAATTACTAATGTAATTAAAATTTTCTATATAACCTCTAAATTGTATTATAAAAATTAAATTTAAATAAATTTTATATATGAATTACTAATTGAATTAAAATTTTCTATATAATTAATAATTTAATTAAAATTTTCTATATAAATTAATAATTTAAACAAAATTTTCTATATAATCTCTGAATTATATTATAAAAATTAAATTTAAATAAATTTTATATATGAATTACAAATTTAATTAAAATTTTCTATAAAAATTAAATTTAAATAAAATTTTTTATATAACCCCCCAAATTATGGGGTTCAATTGTATATGGATCAAATGTTCAATTCAAATATGGAGTATAGGGCGTTCAATTTTAAATTCCCAAATCTCTGTTCGCCACATTATCAATTATTTTTACCTTGCCACGTGGCCAGTTGCACCGATGCCCATTCATTGCTTGACAATAATTATCCGAGGGCTCAGTTTTAAACTGCCAATCCCGATCAGACAATTGCGCATTCGCAAGCATCGCAGGTACGTCCGAAATAAGCGCTTCATCCGGGCCAGCTTCCAGCAGTAGCACCGACCAGTTCCCATTCTCTGACAGTCGGTTGGCTATCACTGAGCCAGCTGAACCAGCCCCGATCACCACGAAATCGTACTCATCTCTCAAATTTTCCAATGTCACAGGGATTACCCTGTCTTGTATGTCCACGATATCTGGTCTGAATGTTGCGATCAACAGTTGCAAGATAATTACCAAACCCAATTGAGTGACTTGACTGACTGCTATCCTAAACGCTGTGCACTCAGCATCTGCCATCTCGGTCGACACACTTTAAAAGGGTGATTTGCCTTTGTGTCTGGATGATACTCTGAAATGAACATTCACGATGTGTGGTAATATTCGGGTTTCCTAATGTCATTACAATACTTCTGTCGTCGATAGCTGTACGAACACATGGCTCATGCTCGGTGTTAACGGTTATTATTGGTATCACGAGCCTGAGCCGACCAATAGCGCGGGTGACCGGTGAGTAATTTATAGTTTATAAGGTTTCCTATTCTATTGTTTGTAACGGCCTCGGACTCTACCCTGCTTCAGGAAGCCGCGACCATCCTAGTGGACCGCCTAAGGGAGGTGTTTAAATCCTGCCTCGCCTTAGGCTGCACCCTCACCTTATAGAGAATGATCAGAGTAGGCTTTATCCCCAAGACGAGTAAAACCGACTATAGCTCTGCTAAGTTTTTTCAATCCATAAGCCTCGCGTCCTTCCTATTAAAGACGATGGAACGGCTTATGACAGATTACATAAGAGAAACAACGCTCATTCAGACACCAAACGGTGCTTCATTATGTGGTCGGTGTCATAGAGGAGCGCTATAAAATCAGGAGTCGGTCCTAAGTGTCTTTATAGACATCGGGGGTACCTTCGACAACACGTCTTTTGACCGCTTCCACATTGGAGAATCTCAGAGCGGGTGGATCAACAGCATGCTCATATTATATGACCATGAAGATTGAAGTAGTATATGCCCGGGCTGGCACGGACTGTCAGCAGGGGAAGTTCTCTCTCTCCTGCTCTGGACCTTGGTGATCGACGGGCTCTTGTGCGAGCTAGGGAAGTGAATGCACGAAGCACTCACGTTATTCCAAAGCTGGTGCCTCTCTCACAGTCTTAGGGTAAATTAGAGCAACACGGATATGGTACTTTTCATGAGGAAGCAACGCTTTAACTTCAAAGCTCCCTCCATTTTTGGCACTAAGCTTTGCAGCTTTGATGAGGTGCACTATTTGGATGTAACTCTAGACAAGAGGCTCAAATGGAAAGGGCACGTCGCAATGCTGTCCCAGAAGGTCATTATTACTGTGTCGTTGGTTGTGACCGAAATTAGTATATCAGTCAAATAGGTTAGAGATTAATTTTGTGCATGCCGAAACAGGGACAGAGACGTTAGACTGCCGAAGACATGTAGTGAGACACCTGTTGCCGTCGGTAATCGCCGGTCAGGCCTTTGTGTTGGCTCGGTAACGTCTTGGCGAGAAATTATTCGCATTAGGTATGACGTGTTCCTACGGTTGCCGGTAATCGCGATGTAATTCCGCGAGGGACGTAGGATCGTCGGCCGACGGACGTGCCAGGCCAAGGTTGTAACGCGAAACCGGTCGGATAGCGGAGGCCGCGGTCCTTTGGCTTGCGACCGGTGTTCGACGGCAGTATTAACGCGGAGTCGCGGATTCGCAGGGGGCCGGGCCGTTGTCGATTTTGTGATAGATAATCCGTCACCTACGAGACGCTCCTCGGTGGGAGAACGTAAGGCCGCGCTCACAGTGGACCCGACTTCGTCCGACGTCCGACATTTCAAATGTGTGGGTAGGCCTGTCTGTGAGACCCTTCTGGTTTCACCTGACCATTGAACAGTCTAAAATCTATGCAACAATATTGAAATACATCGGTCTTAGATTACAATAGAGTCTTAACAAAAAGCACTGGCATTGGAAACAAGTGTCACATACACTATTCAGAGAAAAATTTTTTTGGCCTACAACTAGGCGTAAATATGAACGTTATAACACAAAACAGTTTGCGACTTTTTCCGACTTTCCGAGAAATATGGTCACAATGGTTTTGGAAAGCGTGTGACAAACGATTCTTTCGGATCCATATTTATTATGCTTAACATTTTTAAAACCAAGAAAATTAAAACAAAATCCGAATGATGTGGTTCAGAAAAATTTACTGTCAAAGACATCGGTGATTATAATTATCTGGGAATGTTCGAAATAAGTACTGAGTAAACAATTTTAAATATTATTTTAAGACGATAAAATTGGAACAATTAAAAAACCATTATAAAAAAATGTATTTATTGCGATAATCATCAGTTGATAGGAATAATTTTTTTAATGAATTTTAGTTGAAATTTCATACCGATATCTCCTATTGGTCAAGAGTTATACTAAAATGTTAATTTAAAATGTCCATCTTTTTAATAACGGGTTTGTAAAGGGGACACTTGGGACTATATCTTCGTTTTTTTCAAATGCTTAAACAATTGCAATGTTTTCTGTAATAGTCAACTTCTTAAACATTTGATAAAATGGGGATATAGTCCTGAGTGTCCCCTTTACGGACTCGTTTTTAAAAATACGGATACTTTAAAATTCGCGACATGACAATTGAAATGTATCTCGCGTTGGCCGACGTCGGGAGAAACCAGAAGGGTCTCACAGACAGGCCTACCCACACATTTGAAACGTCGGACGTCGGATGAAATCTGGTCCACTCTGATCTTAGCCTAACGTGTTCGACGTTGCAAATTCCACCGATCAAAGTCGCGAATAGAATAGAATCGCGTATTCTATTCTATCGTATCCTAATTTTTGTGTCGATGGAACACCCACAGAAAGACAAGTCAGCCTTTTTCAAGGCAACCACATCACTTTTAACGTGGAACAACTCCAAATAAACGGTTATCCTTACCCGAACAAATTTTCCATTACGGTTGCCACCGTGCCTCGCATAAGTATTGGAACATAGTATGACTATTATGACCGCGGAACGAAAAAACTTTTTTCTCACATTATTTATCAAGGTATGTAGACTGTGTATACAAATTTTCATGAAAAAAGTTTAATATTTTGTCCAAAAATGTTGCAAATAAAGTTAATTTTTAACACATTTTTTAAACAAATTATTATTTATTTACTCAGTTTACGCGAAAAGATTCGCTATTCAAAGACGCACAAATTGGATTTTGAAATTTTTATCTAGACCTAATACTTTCGGAGATATTCAATAAAAATGGATTTTCCACCCCAACTTTGAGAGCTATTTTCACCCCCTTAACATGAATGTCGGCCGCTATAAAAAAATACGTGTCAAATATTTTTTTGAGTTCTATATCATGCCAAAATTTCATTACAATCGGTGTGTTACGATTGGGTAACCCCCCTTGTTAGTGTCGGAACCTTTTAGCGTAGGCCTCAAAGTTGTAAATCTCGAGGTAGCTCTGATGCCAGAATACTGACCCATGAATCCAGCATTTTGTAATCCAACTACCTTCAGTAGCCTTTCCTATTTTCTTTGAAATCTTCATCACAAGTCTGACTCGCTACTATGCGACAAGGGGTTAATTTTATAATTATTATTATTTATCCGACACATATTTACAGTCCAGTAATTATAAGAAACCTGACAGCAGATGATTCTCATCGATTTTGATACATTGAATAAGCTAAAAATTATTTTTTTCTATTGTTCTGAGTTTTTGAAAAATTCAATTGTGCAATATAAAATCAAATTTTTAGGCTTGAAGATTTCTTTTGCTGTATCTATGATATTTACCTATATCTGTTCCAAGGAAAAAAATATTTTCGAAATTTTCTAGCGATATCGGAGAACATGCCTTATTATGTCCATTAGTTACAAACCTGTGCAGAACAATAAATATTTCTTCTCTGGACTGTCCTGTTCGATGGATTGTTCTAAACTGTCGAATCGGAACGTATCCTCGGTCTGGAGAAGACTGAAACTTTGCATGCGGAAATGTGTGCTGAAAACTTAACATACCAAATAAGTAAAACTTGACGCACAACATAATTACAAGGACAAATATTTTATTTATATAGATCGTAAGTTGTTGATAACATTAATGCAGGGACATTATTGACTCCTCAACAAAAATTGCGCTTAACAGTAGTCCCTGAAAATATGTTTAACCAAACGTTGAATTATTTGTAGGTCACTTCTCACGCATAGGACACAATTTGAATATCAACAGAACGTGGCATAATAAATGTTGTTAAACTTTCCATTTTATTAAGTAGAAAATCTATTCTTTAGAGAGAAAGTTGCAAGTGTGTTATATTTTCTCTAGGGGGATGAAGTATTATAAAATGCAACGTTTAATTGAATATTTTTGATACGTAAGTTTAACATTCTAACGCTATCTATTTTTTTGTTGCTGATAAGATTTAACCGTCGAGGATGTCAGTTTATTTCACGATTTTTGTCAACGCCACAAAGGTAATTCTAAAAATTCGTATAATCATTATGAACCCTCGAAAACATTTTTCAATTCAATTTTTCAAAGTATTTTTATTTAATATTTGCAACCTATCACGAACACTACCTGTGTTTTCTTCAGTTATGAAAGCAGGAAAAACTGCACAATTTTTTATTATGATATATATTTAAACAATCAGTAAACATTAAATCATTGCAAATGAATTATTTTCTTGGTATACTAAAACAAGATCTTGTCCTATCATGTGACGTATACATATACGGTTTTAAGAAAGCATACTACGTTTTCTAGGTTGCAACATTTGTGAACTGGTAGGACTTCTATTGTATATCTTTAGCACTCCAGTCTTCTTTGATCATGTCTGCAGCTTTTTCAGCTATCATAATAGTTGGGGCATTAGTATTTCCAGAGACGATAGTCGGCATAGTCGATGCATCAATCACTCGCAGTCTCTTAATCCCGTGTACTCTAAGTCTGGGGTCCACGACGGCCATCTTGTCGGACGCTGGACCCATCTTGCAAGTCCCACACGTGTGATAAATCGCCCCTGTCTAGAATCTTGCGATGCATTTCCAGAAATCGATTGATGGAAATTCGAATGAGGAGCATTCTGGTATTACATTCGGATTCGTTGTGGTATTTAGGCTTCACAAAGTTGCGGTCTAGCTGACCTTATGCATGAAGTCCGCTCCCTCCGCCTATAATGTTCAAGAAATCATTTCTGTTAATGTACTAACGAATTCGAACCGTTCAATTAAAAATTTCTCCTTCGAAATATTCAGAAAATGAACTGACAAGCGTGTAAGTAAAAAACAAAGTAATGAATTAAGATTACTTACCAAAATGTCAAGATCATGTGGATGTATAGGATGTTCTCGTACATTTCTGCGTAGAAATCATCCGTAACGTTGGCTTTCGTCTTTGAGGAATAATCGCCGTCGAAAGCGTCTGTTACACTGCTAGCATTATCTGTACATCAGGATAATCATCTGTCTTGTTGGCATACCTGAAGCAACAGTTATTTGCCATATTAATAACTAGCTCTATCCTTCTCTTCTTACTGGTATATTTTATCCTATTGCTTTTGACAATACCCATTACGGAATATAAAACTGGTATTTCTAAAACGTCTGTATGAAACATGCATTTTTTTCGAATTTTTGAAGCTTAAAATGTTTTCAAACATTTTTGCTGAATCTGAGAAATCCGACAAAAATACTTGTTGATAAGAATCGTAAGACACAACTATCGTAATAATATAGACGTCTGGTAACCTCAATACAAAATCGGTAGTTTTAAGTTTCTTAAATTTTTCAAGAACTAAATTTTGTCGTAATATTTTGTTACGAAAAACGTAAAAGGCAGAGTATTATTCTCTGAACTGTGATCGCCCCATGACAATAGCCTTCTGATTGGAGCAGCAACTTGAAAGATGCCTCACAAGGTTTTCTTTGGCGACCCTATCGTATGGTATGAAGAATGAAGAAATTAGTTTTGCGGTCAAATTTAATCCTCTTATTCAGTTACAGCTTTTATCAAAATATTTATTCATTACAGCAACAAGATACTTACTTGGTATTGATAACCCCATATCCTCAGTAGCAGGCGACGTGTACATGACGCTTCTGCGATTTACAACGAATTCTGCGGTAGTGTTCACATCCACGGCAAAATGGAAGAAAAGTGGTTCCTGTGCGGATAATTTTGTCACATAATAGCCACATGAACCTGCAGATTTTCACCTACGCTGGGTGCATTGTGCACAGTATTCACCCCTATATCATTTAAATGGTCTTTTTATAAAATGACCTCGTTCTTTTGCTTTGACTTTGCGGCGTTTTGGGCCGATTCGAAATTCGACTTCATATGCCGTCTTTGAATCGGATTCTGCAAAAAATGATCCACAGTTACATTTTCTGCCAGATATTCTTCTAAAAGTAAAATTAATATACTTTGTTCTAAATAAAAGAATTGCACGCTTTTATGGTACATTTCATAAAATGCATGAAAACTAAATTAAAATTAATATTATAATCAATACGAAACATAAACGAAGTGGATGAAGTGTATAAGCCGCCAAATAGAGAAGAATTCGAAATAAACACGAATCAGAAAATTACCTCTTTCGAACTTATTTAAAGAATTCTAAGATTAGTCGAATTCGCAGTCACCTATCAATATTTTCAAAACGTCTCTCAAAGTACCGTGGGAATGGGTGAATCCGGTTTGAGTGGGTCCATTGATATCCGCAACATTGTATCCTATCTCTTTACCTGCCTGTATGATATAATCGATCATAGGAGTGGTATTTGAAATACTCGACACTTAAGTGTTCGCCGGTGTGATGATAAGGAGAATTCTTGTACTGATCCATCCTCATGTCTTCTGACTTCTTGAAGTAAGGTAACACGCTCGTGTAATTCCAGCCTGGGTTTCCCAGCTTCTCCCAGTGGTCGTAGTCCTTCTATGAACATACAGCATCGTGTTCGGCACGCTGCTCCCTCCGAGACACTAGAATATTTTCAAAAATTATAAAGACATTAATACATTAGAGCATTCTGTGTGTGAACGAAATTATACAGGGTGTCCAATTTTGAGTTCCCAGGGCTAATCTCTGTTCACCACATTATCGATTGTTTTACCTTGCCACGTGGCCAGTTGCACCGGTGCCCATTCATTGCTGGATAATAAACATCCGACGGCTCAGTTTTAAACTGCCAATCCAGATGAGACAATTCCAAACTGCCGTCCATACCAGGTAAGTCCGAAATATTCGGTTCATCTGGCCCAAATTCCAGCAGTAAAACTGACCAGTTCGCATTCTCTGACGGTTGGCTATCACCGAGCTAGCTGATCCAGCCCCGATCACCACGAAATCGTACTCATCTCTCAAATTTTCCAATGCCACAGGTTTTACCCTGTGTTGTTCATCCGCGATATCTGGTCTGAAGATTACGATCAAGAGTTCCAAGAAAAGTGGCAAACCCAATTGAGAGACGGCGCTGACTGACGGACTCCCTGTAAGAGAGTGGTTTTTCTAAGTGTCTGGATGGTACTCTGAAATGAACATTCACGCGGCGTAGTAATATTCGGGTTTCCTAATGTCGCACAGTGGTTCGAAATCGCCAAAACGTGGCCAAAAATCACTTTTTCAACTTCGTCCAAAATTAATGAAATTTATGCCAATAGCTTCTTAAATGTTCAAACTAAGTTGTACCACAAATATAAATTGCTAAAAATCACCCATTATTGTTCCAGAACAGTTTGAAAACAAGCAAAAATGCAACTCTAAGATAGACTGCATTTATTATATTTTTTGAGTAATATTTATACAAAAACTAACTACATAGTGTTAAAGAGCGTACTTTCGGCTATGTGGATGTGTAACTTTTAACATTATATATATATTTTACAACTTTGAAAATTGTCTCTTTCTAAACACCTACTTTCCAGTCTTTTTTTTCTTTAGTGATAATTACAAAGCGAAAGTCACGCAGTTCCACGATGAATTTTGCATGTACGTATTTGTTAAAGTCTCCTTAAGAGCGCTACATAAAAATATCTTGCGCATACTTGCGCACTTCAAAGTTACAACAATAAAATAGGTAACACAAGCAGTATTCCAATTTAGATAAAAATTAATACTCCGAGCTTTTTCTAGTCGCTGATTATGAATCTGATGTCAAAATTAAAAATTATAATAATTTTTTTTAAACCGCAAAAATAAACAATTTGATGTATCCGTTTATTGTATTTGAATCAGATTCATAATCAGCAACCCCAAAAATACAGGAATACTAGATTTCAAGCTAATCGGACAATTTTTTAAGCAACACATCTGCCATATTGGATCTGCCATTTTTTTTTTTGAAATTTTGAAATCAGATTCATAATCAGCAATCCGAAAACCCATAGATTACCAATTTTCAACTAAATCGGAGAATGTCTTCGATTTTTGGCCACGTTTTGGCGATTTCGAACCACCGTGTGTCGTTACATTACTTCTGTCGAAGGTAGCTTTGCGGACACTTAGCTCGTGCTCGATATTAACTGTTTTTATTGCAAGCCTGGGCTAACCAATAGCGCGCGTAACCGGCAAGTAATTTATAGTTTATATGGTTTTCTATTCTATTGTTTGTAACGGCCTCGGACTCTGCCCTGCTTGAGGTTGGCGTGACCATCCTAGTCGACCGCCAAAGGGAGGTGTTTAAATCCTGCCTCGCCTTAGGCTGCACCCTCACCTTATAGAGAATGATCAGAGTAGGCTTTATCCCCAAGACGGGTAAAACCGACTATAGCTCTGCTAAGTTTTTTCAATCCATAAGCCTCGCGTCCTTCCTATTAAAGACGATGGAACGGCTTATAAAATAAATATAAAATAAAAATATAAATATAAAATATAAATATAAAATAAAAATAAAGATGGAGCGCTATAAAACCAGGAGTCGGTCCTAAGTGTCTTTATAGACATCGGGGGTGCCTTCGACAACACGTCTTTTGACCGCTTCCACATTGGAGAATCTCAGAGCGGGTGGATCAACAGCATGCTCATATTATATGACCATGAAGATTGAAGTAGTATATGCCCGGGCTGGCACTGACTGTCAGCAGGGGAAGTTCTCTCTCTCCTGCTCTGGACCTTGGTGATCGACGGGCTCTTGTGCGAGCTGGTCGAGGATGGGTTCGTGGTCCAGAGGTATGCTGATGATTATCTCTACCAGAAGAAAGCACCCACTCCTGGTGGCGAAAAGAATGCAGGAAGTACTTATATGCTAGTCTGGTACCTCTCCCACAGCCTCAGGGTAAATCCGAGCAAAACGCAGTTGGTACTTTTCACGAGGAAGCAACGCTTTAACTTCAAAGCCCCCTCCATTTTTGGCACCGAGCTTCACAGCTCTGATGGGGTGCGTTATTTAGGTGTAACTCGAAAATAATATTTTCGAAATGTTCTAGCGATATCGGACAAAGTGCCCTGTCATTTCCATTAATTACAAACCAATGCTGAACAATCTACAGGGTGTTTTGTTTGAAACAGGGATCCTAAATATCTCCTCTATCTCTGAAAATACAAAAAATATTTCTAACGTAATCTAAATGGTTTCAAAAGACGAATCAGGTGGACAAATCATTTTTTATAAATTGTAGTGCATTTTTTGTTGTTGTATATTATAGCAAAAATTATTATGCATTCATCCATGTTTAATAGCACGACCTTGAAATGGCCGTGAACTCTAAAATTTGCTAATTAATCCAGAACTTACTTTCAGCGACATTTCAGATTTCAACGGTAAGAAAAATTCAATCATGAACTTGAACTTTTAAATAATCACTTAACATCCTTGCAACTTTTAAATAATCACTTAACATCTTTACAAATACCATCTTTTAAAACCATTTAGATTACGTTAAAAACATTTTTTGTATTTTCAGAGATAGAGGATATATTTACATGTCCTGTTTTAAACGAAACACCCTGTATATTTCTTTTCACTGGAAAAACTGCACCCTTGAAAACTCGATCCACTTCACGCAGGTTTTAAATCGATTAGTCGTTATCCTTGGACAGGACTGTCCTGTTCGATGGGTTGTTCTAAACTGTCGAATGGGAACGTCAGCACAGTCTGGACAAGATCGAAACTGCACACGACAATAAAAAAAAGTTGTACACCTTTGCATTCTGAAATGTTTACTGGAAATTTAGAATGCTAAATAAGTAAAGCTTGACGTACGACATAATACAAAATCATTGTTAATTACCAATAATCCTAGCAAGGAGATTAGGAAGATTATAGATTTAAGGTGGTATCGGTGACGAGAAATGACTGTTACGTGTGGTTTCGGTAGACCGTAGGTTTATTAAAGAACAGAACGCAGTTCGCGTAGCCCGCGTGACTGCTCTCGACGAATTCATGACGAGAACCTCCTTACAAACTAAGCGTTCGCTCGCTGACGCACAGCACACAACCATATCCTGTAACTACCGTGTCGACACTATCGCACAGCAGTCAACAAGATTCATTCGTTCAGTCACACCTTAATGTTAACTTAAATATATGACGGAGACGTGGCGCCACAGTATATTACTCATCCAAATTGCGTTTGACAATAGTTTTTAAAACCATATTTAATTGAAATTTAAATTATTTACTGGTCACTTATCATATGACTATCAATGGCACGTGGCATACTAATGTTTTTAAAATCTCCATTCTATTAAGTAGAAAATCTATTCTGTAAAGAGAAATTTGTAAATGTTTTATATTTTTTTCTGTTATATTTTGTTCCATATTTTTTATTATTTAATGCCCAATGTTTAATTGAACATTTTTTATATATAAGTTCAACATTCAAATGCTATCTATTGTTTGTTTCAGGTAAGATTTAATCGAGGATGGCAGTTTATTTCTGAATTTTTGTCTACGCCACGAAGGTAATTCTAAAAATTCGTGTACTCATTATGAACACTGGAAAGATTTGTTAGTTCAATTTTTTAGACTCCATTTATTAAAGTATGTTTATTTAAAATTTGCAACCAACGGAACCTGTAGGTCAAAAGGTACAATGTATCGCCTGATGTAAATAGTCCACTACGTTTAGCTTTTGAAATAAATTGAAAAACATGTTTTTTGAAAGTTCTTCTTCCGGTAAGAATCAAATAAATACTGCACAATTTTTTATTTACATATACATTTAAAGAATAGGTAAACAATAAGTCATTGCAAATTAATTATTTTCTTGGAATATTAAAACAAGATCTTGTCCTATCATGTGACGTGTATACAGTTTTAAAAAGCTTACTACGTCTTCCTAAGAGTCAACATTTGTGAACTGCTAGGACATTTATACATCGTTATCACACCAATCTTCTTTGATCATGTCTGCAGCCTTTTCAGCTATCATAATAGTTGG
>CM052218.1:12546477-12596911 GCA_028454225.1 Lasioglossum leucozonium | reverse complement strand
CAATTTGCAATTGATCCAATGTCTAAGTGACTCAATTTGCAATTGATTCACTTTTTTCAAACTCAAATTGCAATTGATTCACTTTTCGAGTGCTTCCATTTTTAATTGATTTAGTTTCTAATTCGATCAATGTATAATTCATTTAATCTAATTTATTCAATTTTGCTTATTCTATTGCTACCTGTTGCTATTTTTAGAGATCACAAAACTCATTTAGATAAAACGGCCAAAAGTTGCTTCACTGATAACATATGTATAGTAACAGTATTTGAAAAGGAAAGTAGTACTTGCTCACCTACTTCTTGGGAGACAGCAGATCACATGCGATCTAGAAGCTTCTTCTCCTCTCGATCAATCGTTGCGGAGTCAACTGTAATATTCTATTCTCATATTTCCGACCAACAATCTCGACAAACCGAACAGTCGATTGTTCTCCATGTCCCAATTCCTCCACGAGAATCCGTTTCAAACTTCAGCTAGCTACCAGCTTAGCCATCCTCTATCAGATTCACAAAATTCTTCAACTTCCAGACATCAATGCGTTCAAACTCAACAGATCTCGCAGCGTTCGCACTATTTATCCAATTTGTGCACTTGAAATTCCTGTACGGACGACACCACAAGCCCGTCTCCAGACACTTAGGGTATCCAGATAATGATGATAAAGAACGATATTCGCCAAACGTTACCGGAAGCCATTGGAAACGTCACCATCGACAACAAAACGAGAACGTCGACCGAACATCCTTCTCTTCCCGCAACACCTTTTGTCACATTGTCCCACAAACGGTCCGAGTTGTCAACGAAAGTGACCGGTCACGAGTCGACAGAGCAAAGAGCCGAGCTGGTGAGCGGATAGCATCCTCCAGGCGGTGTCCCAGAAATCGGAAGCCGTGATCGAGGTCGCTGTCCGTCGATCTCTTCCACCATGCGATAGATCCCCGTAACAGTCGCGTAGAGCTCGGCGTGGGACTGACCATGACCTTGTTCCTGGCAGAGTGTCGGCATGCTGGATCCATCGGGATAGGAGCGGGTTACGAACCTCTCGAAGCCAAGCACGCCCCATAACGGTCGTCGACTGGCCCCCCTCCTACGCGGACCCATTCTCAACTATCGCAGTCACAGCGGCTGGGCCCCCATCCGGGGCCCGAGGCCCGTTGTCTCGGCGGCTGTGAGCTCAGCTGTGGGGCAAAGTGCCGTTTTCGGTGCTCGACAGCAGCCACTCTTTCGGTGCTCTGCTTCTTTATTTTCCAAGTGTCTCGTTTGGAAATTTACGAAGGCGGCGCACAGTGGTAAATTAGTTGCCTAATTGAAAAGTAAATGTCTTCCACTCATGAATGCAAAAGATTTTTTTTTCTAGAACCTTTTATTTTCAAGTTATATAACTTTTACTAATCTAAGGAGGCAAAGCAGCTTAAATCTATTACATAAAATAAAACAAAGTAAAATATTTTTTGTGTTTTTCTTTTTAAATAATTGAGTTTTGAACCCTTTGGGATCGAATGAACTAGGTAAAAACAAAAAATTTATTGTATAATTACAATAATATAATCGACTAAGGTTAGTTGAACAGTATGAAATTATAAAAGGGCAATGTTGTACAGTTCAACTATTAACGTAGGATTGTTCTACCATTTGTCCCTGATCTATGTACAAAAAATGATATCCATATTGATCCATATCCGTGAGATCCAAATTGTGTAACAAATTTAAAATGGAAAGCATACCACAAGTGCAACGTTTATTTAACAAAAAAGATTTTTTAATTTGTTAAACATTAACTAAAATGAGCTAATTGGAAACCTCTGAATTACTCCCATTAATTATTTAGAGAAACATACAACAAATTGTTTAATAGATGTTGATCTGACACTCAAATTGAAATAATTTAAGTTGAAGGCTGCACTGCGGCTCTATAGCGCTACGCAGCGTTCATCTAATATAATTTCAATTTCGTTAATTTTAAAGCTTTTTTAAAAACAGGCCTGTAAATGGGACACTGGGGCTATATACTCAATTTTAAAAAATTTTTTAAATATTCCCTACTATGAAAACATTGCATATGTTTAAAACAATTGCAAAATAAATTGTGAAAAAAACATTTTTTTCAAATGACAATATTTCTACTAGATACTCTTATGTTTTCATTATAAGCTGCTAAAAATTAATTTCCATTGGTTTGTTCGTTCTAGTCTTATAATTTAATGAAAATAGGTCGAGCCTTTACTTACTCGTCTGTAAAATCAACAGTTTTTAAGATATTGAAAAATCCTTTAAGATTTATTCATATGTCACTAAAGACTACAACATATTCACATTTTGACAAAATCCGAAGCAGTATTCCAGAAAATGTCCGATTTGGCGTCGGATGACCCATTAATTAACGTAATTAAAGTAAACGTAATCTAAGTAATGAAAAACACTTCAACTTTATCAATGCAAAACGAAATATTAAATTATCTACATCTGTTCAAAAGTTATAGATTTTTGGCCACTGAATCGGCCTTTTTCTCCCTCTGTGCGGCGGCGTAGACAGGTCAAGAAATTAATTTTATTACATGTTTCGAGAGCATAGAAACTCAACAATACGGTGCTGCGGGTAATTAAGAAAACCTCATTTATTGAAATATTTCAGGACAGTTTATACTTTATACGATACCACATTTTTCCACGAAACGAAGTTCCCCCACTAATTGCTCCCGATAAAACAAATAACAGTCGCTTTCTCAGTGACTACGTCACTAGTCACTGTTCCCGAGGCTTCCTCGTGCATAAACGTGGTTATTTCGTACATTGTATTGTTTTTTGAATATGTAATAAAGAAAATGATGACATCAATTTTGTATCGCCTTTATTTTAATACGTTATTAATAGACTGCAGATCTTTATGCATTTATGGCTTCTGAAAATTTTTCAAAAAATGTTAGGACATAAGATCGCACAGAATTTAGTACGATTTTTATTTGTTTCTAATTTACGAACACCACTATCACTGAAGATAAGACTTTACGTGATTCCACTATCTTAAAATTTCCATACAAAAATTTCAAATTGCGTAAACGTTCGCAGTGTAGTTAATATTTATTTATTCCGCCTCATGGCTCGGAGTCGGACTCGTTATTACGAGTTAAGATATTCAACGCATACACCAGTTGCCTGTTCTTCTTTCGCCCTATATCTCCCATTCCTAATTGTCTACATCCATTGCTCACATTAATATTCTTTGGTTATTTCCTCCTTTTCAAATGTGTAATTAATTAGTCATTTAAAGGAAATTTGTATGTATGTAATTGAAAAAGTAGACATTCAGAATTTTTAAATTCAAGAATTAGCCACAATTTTTCGCTACAAGATTTCACAATAATTGCTCGGCTATTGAATAATTCTGTATGCTCTGTATCATCTACTCGGAAACAATTTAAATGCTAAATTTATTCAGGGAACAGAACTCGAAAAAGTATCGTAAACGGGATTAGGATTACCGTAACTCGCTACCAAAAATATCTGAATGGTGAATACCATCATCAACCTGGTTCGAACTTCTCAACTATTCTAAACACACCTAGCCTTTATAGCAGTAGGTAATCCTTTTCGCAATCTTCCTGATACGTAACGTTTAGTTACGACTACACCACCCTGAATCATAAAATTTGTATTGCTTATTAATACTTTACACGTGGACAACATAAAATGAAAGATAAAATTCATTTTCTGGAAAAAACAAAATACCAGGTCTGTTCATTTTTGTTTATTAAACATTACTTCTGATTTTCATCATTAATTGTATTAATGTCATTTTTACAATACATTTATACAGAGAAACGTTCATTAAAAATATAATACAATTCAATTATCCCAATTTAAATGTTGCTAAAATCAGCCCGTAGAAACGTAATTATGATTAACAAGGTAACAACGCAGAACGACAACACCGGCCTGAATCATAAAATTTGTATTGTTTATTAATACTTTACACGTGGACAACATAAAAGAAAAGATAAACTTCATTTTCTGGAAAAAACAAAATCCGTCCATTTTCGTTTAATAAACGTTACTTCTAATTTTCAATTGTAATTATATCAATATTATTTTTACAATAAATTTAGACAGAGAAACATTCATTGAAAACAATATTATTGAATGTAATTCGAATGTAAATGTTGCTAATATCAGCCTGTAGAAACGCAATTATGATTAACAAGGTAACAACGCAGAACGACAACACCGTCCTGAATCATAAAATTTGTATTGTTTATTAATACTTCACACATGGACAACATAAACTGAAAGATAAAATTCATTTTCTGGAAAAAACAAAATACCAAATTCGTCCATTTTCGTTTACTAAACGTTACTTCTAATTTTCAATTGTAATTATATCAATATTATTTTTACAATAAATTTAGACAGAGAAACATTCATTGAAAACAATATTATTGAATTTAATCGGAATGTAAATGTTGCTAAAATCGGCCTGTAGAAACGTAAAGATGATTAACGAGGTAACAACGCAGCACGACTACACCGGCCTGAATCATAAAATTTGTATTGTTTATTAATACTTCCCACGTGGACAACATAAAATGAAAGATAAAATTCATTTTCTGGAAAAAACAAAATACCAAATCCGTCCATTTTCGTTTACTAAACGTTACTTCTAAGTTTCTCAATTGTAATTATATCAATATTATTTTTACAATAAATTTAGACAGAGAAACATTCATTGAAAACATAATATTATTGAATTTAATCCGAATGTAAATGTTGCTAAAATCAGCCTGTAGAAACGTAAAGATGATTAACGAGGTAACAACGCAGAAACTTTCCATTCTTCGAAACGAAGCAAGTTGGAATGGAGGTTTTCATGGTGCGTGATGCGTGATCGGCGTCACGTCCACGAAGAGCGACAGCCAGTATTCGAGGAGCCATTTCATGACGTCATAGAACCATCTTACGGTAAAGAGCTCGGTTGGCCGTTATACGGCTACGGCCTACTTACCGTTGCGACACCGTCGCTGTTATGTGTTGTTGTTAACGGCCGTTGAATTACAAATCGAATCGCGGCATTGTTATAAACAACCAGGTAACGCTTCGGCATTTGTTACGTCACGGTTTTTGTTTATCCAAACATAACGCATCGATTCCACTGGTGTTCATTTTTACTGCATCATCGTCACACGCATCTGTTCGAATCACTTCCATGCGACAAAAAATAATGATTATCCTGGAAACTTTTTCTGGAACGATCATCAACAAAAAGTGAATTTTTATTCAAATCAAAATTTTAATGGTCTGCGATAATTATTTTTTTTTTATAAATACGATACAAGAAATTTTAATTGTAAAATTACCAAAGGGGTATACTATAAGTCTCGCTAACATTTGGGATATTTGCGATCATGTCAGTTCTTTTTTTTCATCTCAATTCTGTTTTTACACTGGTTTTTTAATTATGTTTACAGGAGGATGTTGCGGGTTAATGAAGAAGAGGACCATCGTGGGAGGCTACGCGTTCACCTGGTGGTTCGTCACCGATGTTCAACGTCTATCCTTGGAGGTGATGACCTTGAACCCCGTCTGCGAGAGTGTGGAAACTGCTCAAGGTGTGCCATTGACCGTCACGGGTGTCGCGCAATGCAAAATTATGAAGGCTGACGAGCTGTTGCACACTGCTAGCGAACAGTTTCTCGGGAAAAGCGTGCACGAGATCAAATCGACGATACTTTCAACCTTGGAGGGTCATCTTCGTGCCATATTAGGTGAGTGTAGACAACGCGAGAGGTTCGAAAACAGGTTAAAGGAGGGACGTATAAAATTCAATTATTTAAACATAACTAATCCTTCCAACTCCAAAAAACACAAAACGTATGGTCCAATTTTAAAAATTTTTTACACTCACTGTATGTATTTTCTAATATATCAATAATATTTCCTACACAACATAAAATGCTATCTTCCATAAAAGGGGATTTTCCTTGCAGTCGGAAAACGACGAAAACGCTCTCTTTGATTTAGTGATATTTACGATTTCATAAAATCATACCCAGATAGTACGCGACGTTTTAAACACGTCTTTTTTACGGCTATTTTAGGTCTGAACGTTTTACGTCCAAAAAGGCATCTTTTCGGAGACGTTCAAACGACATCTAATTTCAGACGTCTTTAAGACATCTTTCTGATCGTCTGAAATGAGACGTCTTTTCGAGGCTAATTAATGACTTGAATTTTTTGGAGATGTTATGAAAGGGTCTACTTTACTGTACAATGACTAAATTACTTTTTCGAAGTTTTGCTATTACTTGGAATGACAAAAAATAAATTTCATTTATTATATGAATATAAAGGAACTTAAGTATTTAAATACGTCTTTTTAGAGACGCCATTTGAACATTTGAAACAAGACGTCTTAAAGATGCATATTTCATGCAGATTTCACAATACCGATATATTGTTAAAAGTATCGTTTATGATTTTTTTCAGATTTTTGAAACATTAAAAACCGATTTTTATAATTCGATAACGTTTTCTGCGCGAAAAACTAAACTAGCCTTGAAATTGTTACGTTTTATTTATTCTATAAGTCTATTAGGCACTGATAAACCTTGAACATGTCACAGGAAAAAGTTAAAAATGAGATCAGCTTAATTAGGTTGGGCAGCGCGTTAGATATTCGACTGTGGACCTGCTAATATGTAGTAAGTTCGCGCTGCACATAGGTCTACTTTTTTTTTGCCTGATCAAAGACGTCTTTTATCAGCTAATATAAAACTATCTTTGATCAGGTAAAAAAAGACGTCTTAGAGACGTCTCAAAGACGTACCGGTTAGTCACAAAAGACATTTAGGAGACGTTCGGAAGCCGTTCGGGCTCGGAAGCCGAGATGTCTCAGTGCAATCTGAGTGCAACAAAAGTGTAATATTAATTTCAGTTAATAATTACGGACATATTGATTATTTTTCATTTTATTTCGGTTGCTAATATCGTTAATTTATAAGTAACGCAGAATTAAAATATATTCAATAGTATATTTGATAATTTATTTAAGAAAAAACCTTAGGTATTCGGCGCTAGGGAAACATCCCTTACATAATAATTTCAGTCCTCACTGTAAAAATTTTGAATTGGCTAGGTACACTCTCGGTGGAAGAGATATACAAGGATCGAGATCAATTCGCGACGCTAGTGAGAGAGGTAGCGGCTCCAGATGTCGGCCGCATGGGTATCGAAATCCTGTCGTTCACGATAAAAGATGTCTACGACAACGTTCAATACTTGGCGTCTCTTGGCAAAGCTCAGACTGCGGCTGTTAAACGCGACGCCGATGTTGGCGTCGCCGAGGCGAACCGTGACGCCGGCATACGAGTTAGTATACCCACAAAATCCTTATGCATCTCAGTTTACAGTTTTGCCTTCTCACTATCGAATTTTTATTTCCATTATCCCATTGTACTCCCAACTTTGGATTGAAAAATTCAAAGATAATACCATTTGAATATTCGTTGCGTAATCATGAGTTTCCATTAGCACAAAATCTGTAAGAAATTAACGTTATGATCTCGATAGAAAAATGAACATTCAGTCGTTGTAATCTTACATTTTAAGTAAAAGAAGCGATTATTTAAATTTCCCGGACGTTTTGTCGAGTAACTCCTCTGTATTCTAATCCAGGAAGCAGAATGCGAGAAAGCAGCGATGGACACGAAGTACAACACCGACACAAAAATCGAAGACAATGCTAGACTTTTCCAACTGCAGAAAGCGAACTTCGATCAAGAAGTGAACACAGCGGTATGTTCATGCTTATTGTTGAAAGCATCATAGTTGGAAAAAGAAATGTAATTCTGGTCTTCATTAACTCTTCTTAAATAAGATTTTTATTGAGGCCAGCACAAGTTGCAGTAGAAAAATTAAAACTGCTCGACACTGCACAATACCCCCTAATTAAGCGTATGTTTTATAGAAAGCTGAGGCTCAACTTGCCTACGAGCTTCAAGCAGCAAAGATAAGGCAACGAATACGAAACGAGGAAATCCAAATAAAAATTGTTCAGAGACGCAAGCAAATCGAGGTGGAGGAACAAGAGGTTCGACGAAAGGAACATGAACTCCAGAGCACCGTACGACTACCAGCGGAGGCTGAGCATTACAAAATTGGCAGAGTGGCCGAAGGAAAAAGGTACTAATACAGTAACTAATTGAAGTTATTGTCAAAAACCATGTAAAGCCTGGTTATTATATTGTACAGTTTTGGGGCAAGTTATACAGTTTCGTGGCTATCAACGTCTGAAAAAGGACAATGTATCATTTGACCATTACGTGAACCCTTGTCAGCACATTTAGACAATTCTAGACAGTTATTTTGTCAGCTTCTTGCGATCACTATGATTTAACTGATTGTACTATTTCTAGGACACAGACCGTGGATGCCGCCAAAGCTGAGGCTGAGAGGATTCGACTCATCGGAGAAGCCGAAGCTCAGGCTCTGGAGGCAATAGGAATATCAGAGGCAGAACGTATGCGAATGAAGGCTGCTGTATACAAGACCTATGGAGAAGCAGCTATTCTGAACATCGCTCTCAATGCTTTACCAAAGGTGAGAAAATAATTTTCGAATCTCCTATCCTAAATTATTCAATTAATTTCATAGTTCCAAATTGTCATTTTTTATTTCACGATAATAAAATGCGTGTACACTGATTTCATGACAAGCAGTGAGAAGTTAAATGGATATAAAGTGAATTATTGTTTATAAAATGATTATTTAAAATTTTTTTAATTTTCAGATCGCAGCAGAGGTAGCAGCACCATTGGCCAGAACGGAGGAAATAGTTCTTCTGGGTGGAAATGATACAACTAGTGGAGAAATTACGCGCCTTGTTGGGCAAGTACCTCCAGCTGTTCAAGCACTGACCGGTGTAGATCTTTCAAAAGTATGTTTATAAGTTCTTCACGCATGTAAAATATGTATAACGTTCAGGAATTATTCTATAAAAATTCGAACCAATCACAATACTTTATAATAATCACTTTTACTATTGAATATTAGTCCCAACATAAATTGAAACAATATTTTTTCGAAGAATTTATTACAATTGGACTGCAACTACATTTTTAGAACAAAGTGTGTACCACAAATAAAATAAAAAGAATATTCTCGAGTTAATGCATTTAGACAACCGCGTCTAGCTTTTACATTTTAACTATAAATATTATCACAAGACACAAGTGGCGCCACATTTATGTTTTTTTTATAACATAGTTCTTCGCTGAGTCTAGATCTTGCACTGTTTATCACTGCTTTTGTTACAGTAGTTTCCGCAATTGACGTTTTACAACATTTTACACAATTTTGAAACATAAACTGTTACTTTATTGTCCTTTTTTCTTTAATTTTTAGGTATTAGCAAAAATACCGGGGGCAAAGTAATGGCGGACAGAGTAAGACAGAACGGCGACCAGGCGATCAGACATTCGGAATCAGCTGAGGAAAGGAACAAAACTTTCTACTGCCAAAGGTTTCTCTGCTATTCTTTTATCCACTTCATTTTTTTCTCATTCCCAAATTACTCTACCTCAAACGTAGATGAAATCAAGTTGAACACAACCGATCGGATCAACCGTGTCTCCGCTACGAACGCGTTTAACGCATTCAGGACATAGCGATCGACAGATTCACTAAACGATCACCCTAACAAGCCCATTTTTGCTACCGTTGGATGGATAATTGTCTAATATTTTCCAACTAATTCTGCCGCAATTCTCTAAAACCCAACATGGCATGGACTGCTACCTGGCAATAACTATCTACTGTTTCTATCAAGCCTGTTGGCAAATATAGTAACCCTTGGGCTATAGTGTTTGAATCTATTTTTACCTAACGTTTAAAAAATGTCAGCATTAAGTTGTTAGCTATTCAATCAAATGCAAGAAGAAGGTCATTAAAGATGTAATTAACACGTTGACAATATTAGAATGTTATTAGTAAGTGAAACTAAGTTAGCGAATTGAGAAAAATTCAAATTGATTGCAATGAGTATGCATTTAACTCTTTTAATCCTGCTGCAATCCTCAATTGGCCTACGTGTTTAGAATAATGTTGAGAAGAGTGTATGTATACTGTTGTTACTCTCAGATATAAGACCATCCTTGAGAAAAAATTCAAATAGAAAGTAAAATGGGATTGAGTTGAACATGATTCTCAGAACACAGCAGGATTAAATCAAATGCGTCGCAAGAAAAGTCTATTTTTAAACCTGGACAAGAGTTTGTGTCTCATACACGAGCCACATTAGTGTCAACGTGTTAAAAGTATTGATAAGTAAGGGTACAAATGGGTATCCAAGCTTCGCCAGCTGCACAACAGTCAGGAAAGACTGTTATCCAAGAGAAAAAATTTGTAGAGAAATTGAATTGTCCTGAGTGTATTAACGTTGATCGCATTAACCAGCGCTCGTTCCACGCGTTACACATTGTCATGAAACGCACATTGCCCAGTCAATCTCTCTCACCGCCCTGCATAATGTTCTCCAACGCGTTCCACTCTTGCGACTATCAAGCCGTTTGACGAAGACTCTTTAAGATGACGACTTCAGTGTGCAGGATCTTCTTTGTGCCCTCCAAGTTGGCGCTTAGGACGCAATAACTTCTGTTCAGTATCATTGTTGAAAGGTTACTTCACTGAATATGAAGAATTGAACAGATAGTTAACTAGAAATAAGTGTTTCCGACTTTGCTGGTAACTGTAAGACTCGTTTATATAAGGTCATCAATACAGTCAAGAAGAAACAAGAAGAATCTTCTGTAGTCTCAGTTTTTTATTATAATTCAGGTTTAGCCCTGGAAGGTGGACCTTTTCAGGAAACTTTATGGATGTCTAAGTAATGTGTAGGTGCATCACAGAGTCTTCAGTTCTTTCTATAACCATAGAAAAATGCCGCCTTCTAGGGTTTAAGCAAACCATGAAACGCGCGACCGCAGTGGAGATCTTTAGGAGAAGATGGCGACCAGTAACAGAAAGACGCAAAATTCAAGGAACTTGCTGTAACGCGACGTAGCCGGAAATCGAATTATATAGGCGAATGCATGTAGCATTCGCGTAAGTCTATTGTGATTGAAAACTTTTGATCATTGTGTTCATCATAACGTAAGTAACTTAACAAAGGGAAGAAAAAAGGGAAGAGCGAGAGAGAGAGAGAGAGAGAGAGAGTGCGAAAGAGAGGGAGAAAATGTAGATGTTTGAACGGAATTAGGCGACGTGGAAGTCAACTGTCCGTAGTTGTTGTACATACTCATAGTAACGTGTGTATAATAGAAGCTAAAGGCTTGACTGTCTTGCTTGTTAGAACGATAAGCGACGAATGTAGGTGGTCTGTTAACTAATGACACCCGTTTAACTAATTATAGTCCTGGAGGCGACTTAAGTCAATTGTGGGAATTCTAGAAATAAGTATGCGGAAATTTTTCTGAGAAAGACAGAATTTACATGAACAATGAATATACATTTGGTGACATATAATTTTTTCATTATCGATGAAATGAATTGATACACTAATTTATTGGTAAAAGAAGGTTTGGGGAAGTGTTCGTACTGTCACTTCGAACATTGTCAAAGTCGCCCCCAAGGACAGATGATGTAAATGGGTGTCACCGGTCCTCGTTCGTCGTCGTCGCGTCGAAATTCTCTCGTTTGACCACGCATCGGAACCAACTCGCGCCACCGACAAGTGTGTATTACTAATCACACCGAACCGGAGAAAGTGCCAATTTGTAAATATAGTATCGTCTCGCCGCCGCAGCAAAGCAGTATGATATATAAATATTGCGTAACTAGCATTCCGTTGTACCGCACTTTATTATTCTGTTCGCAAGCTGACCGATTATTATTCGGTGAATACTTCAGACAGAGATTTTTTTTAACTTGTTTGAGTTAATAGTTTTACGTTAGAGTATCGTCGAGCAGTTGTCTAACAACCATATACATTTATCCAACTGTCGGTGGTTTGGAGACTTTACTGGAAGGTGTTGATCACATTTATTTTTTTTACTAAACATACATAGACAAATTGGAAAATTTCAAGTACATTGTGTGCATGATATACATTCTGATAAAAATTTTATTAGTCTCTTAACAGAGATCAGTATTAAAACATAGGCACACCTGGGCAATTGGTCGCCCGACCGGCCTGTCGCGGCAGGTTTGGACAGGTCACCGGAGCGCGATAGTGGTGGTAGCCGATCGCGTCATCGACTCCCCGAGCACCAATTGCCCAGGCGTGGTACATAGCATGTGAGATTAATATGATTCTGATTATTTATTAGAAGGTCTTTATTATTTTCTTTAGTGACAAATTAATAGAACAAATGAAACTCGAATTGGAAATGCCTGTAAATTTAAATTACATTAGCATAGTCATATGCTCTATTCTACTCTCTTTTGAATATGTATCTCGTTTCAATACTTCCGTGTACTATTTATTCTAATATACATATTACTATGTATCATATCTTAGTTTAATTCTTAGTCATATTATGCTGTATATCTGAATAGTTCATCTTTTTTACTTTAGTTCTACTTATACAACTCATAATTCGCTTGAATACTTTATCGCAATATTATAATATTTTATTTTCGCCACCGTGGCGAAGCGGCCAAACTCCTTGGTTGCCGCTACATCGGTCGATGTTCAAATTCCGAAGAATATAACAAAAATACAGCAATGTCGCGATTTAAGCCGATTCTCGGTTCTGCGCGGCCGCTTAAAGGTCCATTTATACTATCAGCACAGACACGTTCCGTATCCGATCAGACAAATATTCTTCGATGCATTTAGGTACAAGTGTTTATACTATCCGTATCGGAACGGCACCGGCACGTATCGGCACCGTTCCGACAGGTTCATTTGTACTATCAGCACAGACACGTTCCGTATCCGATCAGACAAATATTCTTCAATGCATTTAGGTACAAGTGTTTATACTATCCGTATCGGAACGGCACCGGCACGTATCGGCACCGGTCTGGCCGTCCAACATTCTCGCAAAGAATACTTTAGCGGTTGGTGCCGGTGCGAATAGTAGTATGCATGCGTTCTGACTCTGTTCAGACTAGGCTGAAAATCATGAGTCAAATGTTTGTAGATCCTAAGATTAAAACTTGGACTTTTGCATTTTCTCGCCAAAATCTATAGGATTACATGAGAAAAAGGCAAAAATTTCTGTTTACGCAAGGTACAGTGCAGCCTAAGATAATACTCGGAAAAAAGGTGGCTGATGCGAGGGTTGAATTAAAACCAGTATTGACGGTGAAGCCGTCAAAATCCTTCGAGATTCGTTCATAGGTCACTAAAGACTACAAGATATTAAAATTTGAACGGAACGTGTCTTTGCGGATAGTAGGAATACTACTGTCCGAGTCGGAACGGTGCCGATACGGATACGGAACGTGTCTTTGCGGATAGTATAAATACTACTGTCTGAAACAGAACGGTGCCGATACGGATACGGAACGTGTCTGTGCTGATAGTATAAATGGACTTTAAATCGTGATGGAATACTATTTTCTTTTTGTGCCTGTGTCGACCGCGCTGAATGTAGAAAAGAACAGCATGTAAACACGGAGGCGCGACAACAAAAAGCGTATCGGTGAGACAATGTTAGTCCAATAAAAGGTACTTCCTAATTTTTTATTTATTTTTAATAAAATTTTACCAATGTATTTAGGAAATCTTTCTGATTAAAACGACACTAACGATACAAGTTAGCCTATATTTACTGTACTTATGTGAAGCGTAATTTATCAGAGCAAATACAGTTGAAATTATACGTGTTTAGCGTTGTTTTAGTCGGAAAAATGTCAGAAATAAGATGGTGAAAGTCCCCTAAAAAAATAATGAAAAATAAAGAAATTTTGCAATTGGATTAGTAGTGGTTCACACCGATATACCCGACTCGGTATCGGATTACGCGTCATGTTTACTCCGCTCGGCGACCGAGGCAGCTCGAGCTTAGATCACGACATTACTGTATATTTATGTTCAAGTATTTTAATTTTATAATTATAAAGTAGAGTTCATCGTAATATATTTATTTTGCATACACGCAATGTAACGTTTACCTGAATCGTTTGTGTTTACGATTAGATCTACATTAATAAAGTAGAGTTCGCTTTAATAATCTACATACTTCTAAACTCAACAACTTCTCAGAAAGTAAAGTCTTCAAAGCCCATCGCCGAGTAAAACGAATTCTTACTCTTTCCTTTGAAGTCCCGTGGTACCCGTGAAATCCTAGAAAAAGGGAAGTGCAAGAACGTGAAACTGTCAGCCATTATAGAAACGTCTTCCCTCTCCCATCCACCCTCGAAGAGCGAAACGCAAGCTACAAATAAGCAAGAAGTATAGTACATCTAGACCAGTACAAAAAAAAAGAGAGAGAGAGAGAACTAATTTCGAAATGTGAGATTAATAATATTCAATGCGATTATTGAAAGTGGTCATAATCCATACAACCTCTATATAATATTTTTAATATAAAACTATCGAATCTGTAAATGTCGATTATACCAAAGTAGAATGATCTATCGCCATATAAAAAATGTAGAAGAGTTTCTAACAAAACCCTAAGGTGTTTTCTATTCTGAAAAATTACAAAAACGAGAAATGTTAGGTAATGAGACGAATTCGTTCACGTCATTTTTTTTCTCTGCAAGAGGATTTAAAATCAATATTCAATTTACCTTTAAATGCTCTACACATACCTGTTTATTGTTAATTTATTTATTTTAATTTGTAAATAGATTTACGCATCACAGCTGACATGAAAACGTAAGCTGTTTTTAATATTTTAAAACGTGATGAAAATATGAAGTTAAAAATTGTGTACATTTTCATTTAAAATTGAGATTAGATGTCCCAAAAACAAATATTTTGCAAGTTGATCAGTGTTTTTAAAAACTTCTGATCTGCAAGTATCATGTTTAAATTACTGGAATAATTACCGAAATAGTTTACGCTAATGCTACTTCGACGTGAACGAATTTATTGTATAACCTAATAATTTTTCGGAACGGTCGGTTCTAAAACTATGTCTAATAACAAAGCTAAGCACAAATTATTTTAAATACTGCGTGGAAGATAATATTACGACCACTTTCTTATTTATGCACCATTTGTCCCGTGACGCTGTTCAACACATTTGAGATTTTTAACTTCGAATAAACAAATCTGTAAATTTTCATTGAATTCGCATATGTAGCTTTCGAGGAAATCAATTTCGAAGAAGAAAAATATAAATTTTCAAATCTGAAAACGTTTTGTATTTTAACAGTAGTAAACAGTATTAGACAGTTCTAGCTTGCGTGGTAGTATTTTGTGGATTGGGCCTATATCTTTTGTCTATCTTAAAGTAACCGCAATTTTAATTTATACATTATTTAAAAATTCGTGGATATTGCTGGAACACGAGAAAAAGTGCACATTAAAGTTTCATACTGATGGATTTTATAATCTTGTGGTAAAAAATTCTCAAAGCAATTGGTGCTCCGAGTCGGCCTGCCGCGGCAGATTCGGACAGGCTCCGGAGCGCGATAGTGGACGTACCTGCGTCATCGCCTCTCGGAGCACCAATTGCGGAGTGCTTTCCAGTCCTTTTCGCTTTAATTATAATCTGAGCATGTTTTTGTATTCATGATGCAACAGAGAACCCACCTAATTCAGAAGAGTCTGCAGAATGCTGTTATGCACGATAGAAATATGTAACTATAATTATTAAAGACCAAAACGTTTACTCGAAGTTACAAATATAAAAGAAAGGCTAAACATGTTGTACAGTTTACAGCCACGCAAAAATTTACAGTTTCGATGGAACTGTCGGGACAAACGGTGCATCCTATAAATATCTTGCGAATAGTGAATTTATTTTCTAGGGAAAAAGAAGATATTTTTAACTTTTCTCTGAAAGAATCTGCCATGTTAGTGATAAACTGATTCAGATCTTGTTTAAGCTACTTTTAGTGACGTTTAGTGCACCTCTTCCGATGGGTAGTCAATGCGAGAACGCGCTTGCGTGAGATCTCTGATGTCTTCGAGAAGTTTCCTTTCTAAATCGTAGATCATCAGAAATTATGGATCAAAAGTTCAGATCCCCGATCTGTAAAAACGACGAAACGGAAAATTAAGAGAATTGACGTCCACGTAGCTTTCGATTTTGGTTTGTACCGGATGGTAAAACGATTTTGAACGATCCACACATTCAGGAAGATGCGACCATAATCGATGTTATGGTTTAACACTGCCAAAATTAGAGAAACGTCCTGCTCGTTGAATAATCGTGGGACTTATTGTTAATTATTATACACCATCATTTTGTAATGATTATCATACAGCAACAGTGTAGAACGTTACAGTAGACAGTGAGAATAGCATAATTTATCGATTCATTCTGTTTGTTCGAAATTATACTTCTTTTTAATATTAAATAAATTTAATGTGAGAAAAATGATTGTTGATTGCAAATTTTCAAAATTTATCGACAAAGAACGAACTTCTCAACATTTTTTTAATCGATTTGTCGAGGTTTCAACAAAATTCGAAAATTGATATAAATTACAAAACGAAATTCTTTTAGTCTGAAATAAAATTTTTATAGTCATCTGCAGATACATAGTAGTAGCCTGAATGTGTTTAAGTGCGTCGTTCATCGTCGAAAACAAAAAAAAAAACGTGCATAGTTTGTGCGGTCCTCGAATTTCCGGGGATGTCGAAGTGAATTGTAAACCGATATTTTTGAATGATTTTTGTTTTTGCTCTCCTCGATCTTTTTAATTTGCACCTGTTCCGTTCCGCAAAATACAGTTTTTCGAGTTTTTATTCTAGATTAACATATACAATATACTGATAGTGACGTTATGGATCATCAGTTTTTATATATTTATGATGCTTATTTGATTATGGAATTTATAATGCTTTATCGTAGTTCTAAGGTTACGTAACTGTGAAATGTGATTCTCGTCACAGTCGAACACAATGTCGTAATTTAATTGTTCTCACGGGAGTATTTTTTCGAGAATCTCAAATGCGAGCAGAGAACAGATGAATAGCTCGAACGCGTGTGTTTACAGTATAGTTATCCACAAAAGTCTACATTCACCTACAAATTTTAAATATTTCAAAAAAAAACCCACCGAGGATTACTCGCATTTTATACACATTGGAAGATCGAGATTTTCTATCTAAATATGAAAAATAAAGATTTCACTTAAATCAATTTATTAATATAGAAAAATTATGAGATTTTTTATGATATTAATTCTATAGTCTACTATACTGTTCGCGATACTATAAATTCAGGAAATTCGATGATTGTTAGAATTACTTTATATTTATAATTATTTACTCCTAGTAAATTCTAATAACAAATTTTATAATCATTTCAATTCACTTATACAATTCTGTAAATCATACTGTTTTTTTTTCTCGTTTATTTGTACTGAAATATGTAAACTGTATAACCATTTTGGAACGGTTTCAAATATTCAAAATTTCACGTTGAATAGACTTCTGTCGTTGACTGTACCTGTCATTTGCAACCAATTGCGTTTTAATATCTAATCATGATGCTTTTATATTAATATATTAATAAACGTGAATTATATCACGTTGTTTTTTCTAATGTAATTTTATAGTGAATTGTAATTGTTGCTGAAATCATTTTGCCAACTTCAATTTCAATTTGCTGAAATTTCTTTCTTTCATAGTCTCGAAAGTGTTGTACAAGCAACATGAATGTTGTACAATTAAATGAATTAAAAATTTAACTATTTTTATTTCATTGAAAAAATTGAAAGAAAGATACAAACTATTTTGTCAATATGACTTTTATTAAACAATATAACAAGATTCTTCGAGATTCGATTAACGAACAAATATAAGCTCTGCGTTTATTCGAGAGGTTTGTATTAAAATTTTTCTTGATCTTGTATTTTGTAAGAATTTGTTGTTGTGTTAATATTTTACTAACAATGTATAATTCACAATATCTTGTTAACGAACAAAAAACAATTATAATAATCGAGGTACATTGTGTCTTTTGTGATTATTTATTATTAATTAATGGATCTTATGATTAATTTTCAAATTATTATGATCGATTACGTTCGTGAAATCGACGTAATAGTTATTATAAATGTTTTATAAATGTTTTATTGTATTCCATGTTGTTTTATTATATTTTTTGCGCGTCAATGAGTAATTTACTTCTTCCATATACTCCTCACAAACGTAATATTTGTTATTTATTAGTCTCGAACTAATATATTTACTAGACAAAGTAGCCATTTCTTGAAAAATTACTTTTTTTTAAAATTATTTAAATAGTTATGAAAGTTTTAAAAAAATTTTCTAAATGTACAGAATGGCCCACGATAAATTGAAATATTTTTACATATAACAAACATATAAAAACATTGATTCACTCATTGATATGTGCATAGATTCGTATATTTTTATTTGACCATGTTTTTATTTTTAAGATAATATTATCCCTGCTGTCATACACTGTTAATTCTAAGTCTGTAGGTCAGTCACGATCGAAAGTTACCTCGTATGTAATTGGATTCAGACGGCAAATGTATTAATGTTATATCTGACTTGTGCGAAACATTATTCAAATTCTGTCTTATACTAAGCTACATTGCGATTAGTCGCTTGATAATTGCCGTGGGAATGCTCATGGATCCAGCCTCAAGGTCGATTTTTTATCCATTAAACAAAAAAAAAATAATTAAGATAATGTTTACAATATTTATAGTATTTCAAATATTGCGATATTACAGACAGCTATATTTAAAATAATTACATTAAAAAATATATTCCAGTATTATGGTATTGGAAATATTACGATACTCACTGTATATAAGTATTTACAATTTATAAAATTGATAAAAAAGTAGGAGAATTAAGCAAACACTCAATTTTGAAAAAATACTTACAAATTATTCTGTATATTATTACTTTTCTTATATGCTACATTACTGTAAATTATATTTTGTATTCAGATAAATCATGTTTGACTGAAGCAAGGGAAAATTATTTGCAAACGAATTAGTGGATTATTTTATAATGTAGAAAAGAATATGTTTTCCTGAATACATATAGTAATGTTTAACTGATTATAATAGTATTAAAAATGGATGATAAATGCTTTAAATGAGATCCATGAGCCTCGACGGAAAATTGTAAGGATGTGTGGGTGTGCCCCTGTTTAAGAGCAACTCGAAATTGTAAATCTTCGCGAAACTCATAGCTGTATATTCACCATAATTATATTAATATAATATTTACCGAAGTGTCGATGCTAACTCGACACGATGGAATATCTCAGGAATAACAGCAAACATGAAAAAAAAAGTTTTTTACACAAGTTCTTTGATCTGGAGAGGGGAATAATGTGGTAGAAATATTTTTTTATGGCCAATGTAGTAGAGATTTCAAGGTCAAGTCAGTATGTACTTTTGTATGGAACACTATATTTTTTTAATCATAAAATGTAAGTGGATTTTGCGAGAAATTTAACGAGGATTGAATGACATTTCATTTCAGAGAAAGTTTGCCTTTAATCATGGTGTCCCTCTTCATGTCAAACAACTGTTGTTCAAATATTTTTTTTATATATTCAGTCCTCTCTGAAATGTTCCAGCGAGTCGAGTTAGCACGGACATACTCTATGTGTATATGTATGTATACACTGCCGGTCAAAACTGTGAGACCAGGATCCACAATTAACGAAAGGAGGTTGTATTATTCTATAATAATTGAACTGCCCGTGATTATGCGTTTATAAAAAGCTTTAATAACATTTATTATTTTTTCGTTGAAATTTTTTCAATTGCTTCCGCTTTCCGATTGTCACACAGTAGAAGTTTTCACTAATTAAAAATGTACATAAAATAAAATTTCTGTCTTTTTCATCACTCCTGAAATGCATAACAATTCGCAGTCCGATTATTGTATAATAATCGAGGAACAATAAACGAACATCTTCCTTCTACGTTAATGGCGACCTGGTCCCACAGGCGTAGCTTGAAGCGCGAGATAGGGACGCGAAGATCTTCGGGAAACAAGAATACCTGCGAAACCGACCAATCGAGTGGTAATGATGTTTATGCGAGAAGAATGGAATACCGTAAAAAAAAGTGAACGATGTTCAAGATTCTAGTTAGAAATTCAAAATTTATTTACAATATATTTTGAGAACTACTAAGCTAGAAGTGTCTGAACGCGTAGATAGAGGACAATATTAACGATCGTGTCATACTTTACTCTAATTGAAAGTAATGAAATATACAAGTACACACACCAGAGAACACAACATACACGTACACCACTTTATGTGAATTAGTGCATATTTTTAATAAATGGATCACGAAAGGGAGCCCTCGTCGTTGTGTAATCATTATTTCAACCCTACCACTTCCATACTGATCATGAAAATTTAAATGATGCGGGAATGATACATGAATCAACATAAATCAAGCCGAAGTCGACATGATGTAGAGGCACACTCCTAAGGTACGTACAAGAATAAATTATAATAAATTGTATGTTTAATATTTTTTTATTTACTGTACATGTAACATACAAACAATTTATGTATGAATCTACAATGAAAAAATAAAGGGAATGTAGTAAAAAAACGTATCTGCGTATTTATTTCTTCAACTACCAATTTTTCTCGAACGTCCGACTAGTCGTTGAGTTGTACCACTGATCTTCGCAAAGATTTTCGCCTGTGTAACTTGTCATGGAGTTGTACTACTGAATCCTCGAAAATTTTTCGGCAGGCTGGCTCGTCGTTGAGTTGTACTACTGAATTTTCGAACACCTCCTTCGATATCATGTTCTCCTAATACAGAATTTGATTTTCAGAATTTTCGGCCGACTGGTTTTGTCGTTCAGTTGAACTTTCGAATTTTCGAAAATTTTTCGGCCGTCTGGCTTGGCGTTGAGTTGCACTACTGAATTTTCGAACACCTCCTCCGATATCATGTTCTCCTAATACAGAATTTGATTTTCAGAATTTTCGGCCGACTGGTTTGTCGTTCGGTTGAACTTTCGAATTTTCAAAAATTTTTCGGCCATCTGGCTTGACGTTGAGTTGCACTACTGAATTTTCGAATACCTCCTTCGATATCCTGTTCTCCTAATACAGAATTTGATTTTCAGAATTTTCGGCCGACTGGTTTGTCGTTCAGTAGAACTTTCGAATTTTCGAAAATTTTTCGGCCGTCTGGCTTGACGTTGAGTTGCACTACTGAATTTTCGAATACCTCCTTCGATATCATGTTCTCCTAATACAGAATTTGATTTTCAGAATTTTCAGCCGACTGGTTTGTCGTTCAGTTGAACTTTTAAATTTTCAAAAAATTTTCGGCCGTCTGGCTTGACGTTGAGTTGCACTACTGAATTTTCGAATACCTCCTTCAATATTATGTTCTCCTAATACAGAATTTGATTTTCAGAATTTTCGGTCGACTGGTTTGTCGTTCAGTTGAACTTTTAAATTTTCGAAAATTTTTCGGCCGTCTGGCTTGACGTTGAGTTGCACTACTGAATTTTTGGAACACCTCCTTCGATATCATGTTCTCCTAATACAGAATTTGATTTTCAGAATTTGCGGCCGACTGGTTTGTCGTTCAGTTGAACTTTCGAATTTTCGAAAATTTTTCGGCCTTCTGGCTTGACGTTGAGTTGCCTACTGAATTTTCGAATACCTCCTTCGATATCATGTTCTCCTAATACAGAATTTGATTTTCAGAATTTTCGGCCGACTGGTTTGTCGTTCAGTTGAACTTTTAAATTTTCAAACATTTTTCGGCCGCCTGGCTTGACGTTGAGTTGCACTACTGAATTTTCGAATACCTCCTTCGATATCATGTTCTCCTAATACAGAATTTGATTTTCAGAATTTTCGGCCGACTGGTTTGTCGTTCAGTTGAACTTTTAAATTTTCGAAAATTTTTCGGCCGTCTGGCTTGACGTTGAGTTGCACTACTGAATTTTCGAACACCTCCTTCGATATCATGTTCTCCTACTACAGAATTTAATTTTCAGAATTTTCGGCCGACTGGTTTTATCGTTCGGTTGAACTATCGAATTTTCGAAAATTTTTCTGCCGTCTGGCTTGACGTTGAGTTGCACTACTGAATTTTCGAACACCTCCTTCGACATCATGTTCTCCTAATACAGAATTTGATTTTCAGAATTTTCGGCCGCCTGGTGTGTCGTTCAGTTGAACTTTCGAATTTTCGAAAATTTTTCGGCAGGCTGGCTCGTCGTTGAGTTGCACTACTGAATTTTCGAATACCTCCTCCGATATCATGTTCTCCTAATACAGAATTTGATTTTCAGAATTTTCGGCGGCCTGGTTTGTCGTTCAGTTGAACTTTTAAATTTTCAAAAATTTTTCGGCCGTCTGGCTTGACGTTGAGTTGCACTACTGAATTTTCGAATACCTCCTTCGATATTATGTTCTCCTAATACAGAATTTGATTTTCAGAATTTTCGGCCGACTGCTTTGTCGTTCAGTTGAACTTTTAAATTTTCAAAAATTTTTCGGCCGTCTGGCTTGACGTTGAGTTGCACTACTGAATTTTCGAATACCTCCTTCGATATCATATTCTCCTAATACAAAGTTAAATTTTCGAGATTTTCGGTTTTCTACTGGAAGAGTATGATAGTCAAAGAGGTGGCATAAAATTTTAGTAGTACAACTTGATGACAATCCGGACGGCCCGAAAATTCAGTAGTGTAACTAAACGACAAGTCAAACGGTACAAAATTCCTGAGATTTTCGAAAATTTTCGACATTTTACTTGGAAAATATGTGTTTATAGGGGTTGGGTAAATGTTTCAAATAATCAGACAATGATACCAAATGTTTACAAGATCACATTATTTCATTTTATTGTACGCATATACTCGAATATGCATCAATATCTAGGTACATTATTGTTTACGGCTAATTTATGCGCATCACAGCTACATGTGCAATGCATTATAAAAAAAAAATGGTCGCTAATCATGATAATGATGTCTATGTCACTGCACCTAAGTTTATACCATTTACATTGCTACAGTTGAATCTGTCAGTATCGAGCTAAATATTTTTCATTATGCCAGCAATAAAGCCTATATCTCAAAATATGTATATCTGAATTTCAAATTATTTCAACAAAATTCGTTCTTTTTAATTTAAAATTATCTCAATAGAATTTATATATAGAGTATCTCAAAATGACCTGACATTTTAATTTATTAATAAAACGTATTATTTATTTGAAAAATACGAATGTTTATATTTTAATATAAAGTGGAGTAAGTAAGTAAGTAGTAGTAAGATAAATGGCCGCCTCGTCACTGTTTGCAAAGGGTCATACTTTTGACGAAAAGATTCAAGGACATGTTAGCATAATTGGGGACTAATTTCAGTAATTGTGCGGCTAATTGTTTCCTTTAGCTCCGGAATGCTCTGTGGATTATTGGCATACACTTTTCCTTTCAGAAAACCCCAAAGAAAGAAGTCTAATGGCGTCAAATCGCACGATCTAGGTGGGCAATTTGCATGAAACTTCGTTAGCAATAAAAAATAATAAACTTTGACAATTACCATGCGTTGCTCGATCGTGCAATTCTCCATGACTAAACCGCGATACTTCCTGATGCCAGTTGTCAAAGATTAGTAATTTTAAAATGTCAGGTTATTTTGAGACACCCTGTATATATATATGATATACGTACGTAAGTAAGTCTTTCCGATTGACGATAACTTGAAAATGTAAAATTAATTTACCTTAGTAAATGACCTTACTATAATTATAATTTTGTAACAATAATTTCTATGATTTCTAAACATTTTTCTGAAATTAATCTTACATTTTCAAAACACTTTTACATAGCACTTAATTAATTTGCATTGCAATACACAATTCAGCAATAACATTTCTTCAGCATCGCAAACGATCATTATTAATGGCATGGCTCACCATGTTACTGTACGCGATGTACACATATTGAACGTCGCAGGATACAGCAGTGCGACAGTAACAATTTTACAACGCTATTACAGTTTACCATAAATGTGTCAATGATTCAGCTTATATTATACAACATATATGCACACAATTTATTACAACATTGGCTTCTGCTAATACGACGTGTCCCTACAACAAGGTCGTCGAAAGCTGCATTCCTCGATCTCGCAGTTTGACAGTTAGGCATCGCTATCACGCTTCATGACAGCTTAAATGACAATCTTCTTGACGATCTTCTTTCTTATAGTCAAATTTACAATGACTATCATACTTCGACATCTCACAGAAAAATTTGCGATATGTGTAGCCTGTTTCTAAATCAGTCCGCAAGTTGTTTGTCCACAAATTCTCGATATACTGTTAACATAATTGTTAATATACAACAGGGTCCCGTCTAACTTGAGCACCTCAAGATCTCGCTTATCATCGATAATAAAAAAAATGATTATCAATAATAAGCGCGATTTTCGAAAAAATACCTGAAATAAATTTATAGTCACAATAGATGTCCACCAAACTCCTACATTACATACGTATGAAATAATATTTTCTTAAGCCACTAAATATTTATATTTGCTATTAAATTTCACTAAATATTTTTTACTATTCCGGAATGTGGTGGACAGCTATTATGACTACGATATATTTCAGTTTATTTTTCGAAAAACAGGTTGGAAGCAATTCTTTAGGAAAAGACGAAATTTTGGAATTGTTTTCAGAAAGCATTCTTCGAAGAAATTAGGCCTTCCTTGCTCGGAAACAATTTTGCCATTCGCCCAAACATTTTTGTGTTGGTAATTTTCACATATTTGCCAACGATATCAACATAAGAGAGAATAAACTTAAACTCGATTTTACAATCAAAAATTTTGTTCGCAACGGAATTATTATAATTCGTAATTTCATAAATTTACAACAAAGAAAATTAAATAAATCTCCGCGGAGGTTCTACAGATTAGAAAACGCATAAACAATCTTTCCTCAGTCGATAGAACATAAAACTACTATATCGATATACATTCAGAAATTTAATTTTTCTTCCTACAATATTTATAGAATTTTTTCTAACAAAAATTATAATATTCTGTTTTCATGCAGATAGATTCTAACTCTTACCATTGACACCAGTAATTCGCTAAATACAGCAATCGTTCGCTAATCTCAGCTCTGATATTGTACACGTATATTCTATTTGTTATTGCGTTCGTGATAAAATTATATTATTCGGTTATTTTATTGGAGGGTTGCCGGAATTTCAGATTGTCGAGCGAGAGCACGCATATTGACTAGAACTTTGACCGCAACAGAACGATTTTTCACGTAAAAGAATGTTTCAAGTACAGTGGGTCTTTGTTTATTATAGAAAGTTTGAGGAAAAATAGAGATTTCAATCACTCTGTGTATGATACGTTGTGAGTAGACTGCGGATCAAGATCGATAATTTAACAGCTTTTTTCAATTTAATCAAGCAGAATATAATATTTTCAACATTTATATTTGCATATTTAATGGTCTCAACCTTTAACATTAAATGTACATAACAAACATGCACTTCAATATTAACTTTGCATATTAAATATGCAACCTGATATTAAAACTGCATATTGGATATGCACTTGAACCTTCAATATTAGATATTACACGTGGACTTCAATTTTGCATCTAAATATGCACTTTAATATTAAGTTCATATATCACATAATCATTTCAGTGATAAATCTGAATATTAAATATGCATTACAATGTTACATTTGCATATTAGATATATATTACAATGTTCAAATTGAATGTGAAATGTGCACTTCACTATTCAATTTGCATATTAAATACTGAATTTCTCTGCACTTTTCGTATTTGATACAAAAATCCGCAGTCTAGTTAAGGAATGAGAGACACATTTGCAATTGACAGTAAAGTAAACATAGTTTCTTTTGTTACATAAATTTTCATTGCTATGAAAAAAATGGTGGACTGAAAGAACTGTAATTTTAATTGAATGTAATATTAAATTTAATATAATGATTCAGTATTACTATTTACAGCATTTTTATTTATTAAAATTCCAAAAGCTTCATGATAAAAAATGTGAATTGAGAACAAATTCAAATTGCTATTAATATCAACAAGCTCACGAACAAAGTCACCGTCAATTGAAAACATGTTTGTCCACAGTTCGTTGACCCTTTCTTGAGTCGTTTTTATAAAGTCGTCCTAAAACTCGTCATACATATAATACAATACATTATTGAATTGTTCATGAGGATAAATGTTCATATGTATATGTCATACAAAAAAAATGTATATAAAATAGAGTATCTGACGCAAATGATATCGGAGATACTATTGGTGCACGTATCGTTTAACACTAAAACCACCACAGCCTTTCAAATGGCAGATTTAACAATGTTCATTCCACAATTCTCGAAATTATAGAGAAACATCCGTTGAAAATTGAAAAAACTTTTGTCCATAAGTGTATGTTACAATAAAACAAAATGAAATATTAGATATAATGAACTCAATCTTGCCAGTCGTGCCAGATGTTTTAGTGTTCGGTAGCTTTAGTGTTAATATTTTATTAGTTGTGATGTTTTATGACGATAAGTGTTCTCAAAAGAATAAATAAAACGTTAGAGGTATTAGGGGAAACTCGCCAACATCGTACTGCTTAATATGTTTTACGTCCTCGTCTTTCTTTAAGAACGTACATACAGGGTGTCCGAAAAATATTGTCCTTGAAAAGGATGATTCCCAAGATCATTTGAAATAACTTTTTCCTTTACGAAAATGTTCTCCGATGCTTCGTTCAAGAGTTATTAACGAAAAACGTAGACCAATCGGAGCGCGGCTATTAGCGGCTCGCGCTGAGTGGGGTGTTGGCAGTGGCCAAATCAGAATCCGCCCACTACACTTTGATTGGCCCGCGTTTTTCGTTAATAACTCTCGAACGAAGCAGCGGAGAACATTTTCGCAAAGGAAAGAGTTACTTCAAATGACCTCAGGAATCACTCGACACAAGTAGAACATTTTTGGGACTCCTTATACACGTGTCGAATAATGGAGTAACACTTTGTTCGAATATTCCAAGAAATTCTTTTCGACGTGTTTTAGGAAAAAAGGGGAAAATTGTCAGTTTATTAAAAATTCAATTACGTTTATAGACGTCATTACGTATTTGAAAAATTTCCCCTAATTAAGGAAATAGTAGAGTTAATCGAGAAATTGTCTGAGAAATTGTTGCATGAATATGGGATACGCGTGGATGCGGTGCCGCACAAATGAGCAATACTTTTTCTGGCGAATCAAGAATCGATTCACCGCATGACTCTCGTGCTTCTTTTTTCTATCGAGGTCGAGTTGCGTATCTGGAACGGGTTGCGTCTTCTTTTTGTTGAAAACAGGCAAAGTGCTGAAAGAAAAGTTGAATTCCATCATGTGTTCTAACTCCCCGCCTCATTTTCGTCGGAAATACTGGGGCGCAACAGCCAAATGCATATTCTTTCTTGTTCGAATCTGATGTTCGAGACCAGGAAACATACATTAAAATCCATCTGAATTTTTTCATTTTTTTTTTATACAATTACCAAAAATATTATTATCAATAATATTGTATTATTGTTAATGAATCTTTTCATTTTCTCTTGAAAATTAATTTTATATTTATCGAATTATTATGTATAATGTAATTATTATATATTTACTATTAATTTATTATATATAATGATATAATTATATGTGATCAAGAAATAAATATTATAGAATTATTATACATAATAAATAAAAATATTATATATTTCAGTAATGTTATTTAAACAAATAGAGATAACTGACACCAATTTGCGAATAATTTTCCAATAATTTCCAAAATTTGCAACCAAACACATTCTCGCGTTATAAACAATATATAAATAGTAATTGATGAAAAATATATATGACCAAACTTGGGGGATTGTTTTCATATATTTTATATAAAGTACGAGCAATAAACTAATATTGTTACGAAAATTGTCTCTCACATAAGATTCGTCCTCTCACGCGTGTATACATTCGTCATTGATTTGAAGTTGAAAGGAAGAAAGCTCGAACCACGTGACAAGATTAAATCTTCTTTCCATTGCCAAGCACAAAAGGACAGTAACCCGCTTCAATTACGTAACTTCTGCCACGAGGTGTATATTTTTTTGAGGTAGAAAGAATGAAATCCATCGAGGGACACGCGTCAACGGTTGGGAAATGTCGAGCACTTGGACAGCTCTTGGTTTTAATTACTGCTTGAGAACATTTTTTTTGTCGATTCGTTCCCAATGTCTTATAGCTCGTTATGGTTCGCCTTGTTTGTCTTTAATGGCTCTGCTTCATTGGTAGGCATTAATGAAGAAGACGATGATAATTTCGGAAAGGAGTACGGAGCGCTGGATAATTACCTCCCCCCATAATCAATCGTCTACTTATCAGCTAGGTCCCATGCATGCCTACTAAGTGTACGTGTGATTATTCTCTATGCGTTGCATTGGCCATTTATTATGACACATGTAGGTGTCTATGTACCACACGTACATACTTACATATGTATTTCTTACATACTAAAGCCCATGGGTAACTTCCAACTTCGTGAGATGTTACGCTCGTGAATTGGAAATGCGTGCGATACGGTAAGGTTTCTGATACGTACGAAAGGAAATATTTTACCTGATTTCCGAAGCAATATCTACGTATTTTCAAATACATTTGTAAATCAATCGTGTAAATAAATAAATTGAATATTAATACACTGAATTAGTAACTAAAATTAATCGATTGAATTTGTTAAAATATATATTCAACTTTATATATATATATATATATATATTTCAATGGTAGTGTAAAATAAACTACATCAGAAATTCCATGAGATATTTTCAAATCAATAAACTTGTGCATGAAAATATATTTTAAAATCGATGTGCAGCCTTTAAAATATATCTCACAATCTCGTAAAATATAATCCAAATGTTTTGAGAATATATTTTAAAGTCGATAGCTTTTAAGATATATTGTATGTACAATCGTATGTAAAATCATGTCTAGCATTTAAATTTTTTATTTAAAATATCTCTGAAAATTGATATGCATATTTTCCAAACACAATTTGAATTCAACGTTCTTTGAACTCATTTAAAAATCAAATGTATACACATATGTGTATAATTTAAAATGCATTTTAAAATATATTTCAAAGTTAATTATATATAGTCCAAGAAATAATATTTTAATATCGATATGTATATTTTCGAATACAGATTAAAATCAATATATGTATCTGTGAAATTTCCTATGTACGCGTGAAATGAAATGTGCTATTTCATAAAATCAATAAGTATACCTGTACATATTTTATGAGACATTCCGAAATAAGATGAATTCTGTTGTAATTCACGATCCACGTGCGAACACTATGAACAATACAGCAGAAACTAATGATAGTGTCGATTATTATACATCGTGTGATACACATATGTACACGGTGGATGAAGAGCGATCGTTAATTAATAAGACTTGAGATTCACGGCGGCCTTATAGTAAAGATAACGAAACGAGTAGGATGACTATCGCCATTGGCAGTGAAATTTTAAAAATATACAATCGACTCCGGGAAAAAGGAAATTTATTTTTTTTTTCTTAAATAGTGAATTTCAGACCCGGAACCCATCTGACTGCGATCGTATCACATAAAAAGCAAACTGAAATTTAATTGATCTCTAATTTTAAATTGGGGACAGAATTGCGTATATCAATGTCCCATAAATCACAGCATGATAAAAAAAAGATTTTGGAAAAGGTTCGTTTACTGATCAGCGATTGTATCGAAAGCTCAATTAGCAGTATTAAGGCTTACTCTCATTAAAAATACCGTCGCGACGTCATTTCGCGATCGGAGTCGGTGTTTTCAAAAATATACATGTTTAAAAAGCATGCTCAGTCAAGATAGCATTATTTAAACATTATAAAATTGTTTAAAATGTACGAAAATTCAAAACTTTCTTACCAAAGAAATATTATAATAAACAGTGTTTCGTATGTACACGCAAGTAAAGTCAAGAAAAATCCAATTAACCTGCTCTGCGGCGACAATGACGATTTGACTATCAACACGTAAACATTCTAGTAAAAAAAACCAAAGTATATTTTAACGAAACGGTAAAATTTTTTTATAATTTATTATTTTCAAATCCAATTACTATTGCAGAATTTAATAATATTGTGAACTGAAAGTCGATTTTTACAATTATACGTATTTAAAATTTATTTTCTCGAGGACTTACCTTTTTTTAAAGTTAAACTTTCCATAAAAATCCCTCGTTTGCAACTGCACCGCCATTGTCACTACATTTTTATACAAGTTACGAACAAATAAACAAACGTCCGTGCACTTCTTTTATGTGTTGATGTAATTGACTTGTGCTGGATGCAACGCCAACTCTTTCAGGAGCCATTTTTCCAATTTCGAATTTAAAACATATAGCGTGCAACAGAAATTTCTGTAAAATTATGTCCGAAAATGTCGCAAAAAGTCGTTGAAAACGACCCATTTTCTAGATGATTTTTCAGATCGATCGAAATTAGGACACACCCGGTACATGGGGAGTAAGATTTGCATGTAGACACCGTAAAAGAGTCAACGAAGAATCTTTAACTTCGGTAATCCCCGCGCTTCCGAGTGTTTGCGATGACGGAAAGGCAGTAACGAAATGAAGTTGCAATCCTGGATGAGAATCTTCATCTCTGCTATTCATTATTGACACAGTGTCAACCGAAATGTTAGAGAAACATAGAGGAGCGAATACCGTGTGTGCACAGTATAATTAATTGGATGTAAAGCCATGAACTCGTCAGACCGGTGCACGATTTTTCTTCGTTTCCATAAAACTTGGAATCGATCCAATTTACACAGTGCATCCAAATAGTGGCCAAACCGAATCTTTTCCAAGCGTACCAGTGTCGCGATCCTCGTTGCACCGATTGATCTAGCTGGTATGAACTCTTCTCTATCTCTTGTATTAGTTTTACCCGTCCCAGTTCTTTTCTTTCGTCAAATTCTTGATAGCATAGGTAGTCCATATTAGGCAGATTTTATTCTTTTGGATTTTTCACAACCAGGATTCTCAATTTAAAGACAAAGGATGTTCTGGTATTAGTACTAGGTCTCATTCAAAAAAATTTTGCGTATGCTTGAATGGGGAAAATTAGGCCAAAAAATGATGTTTCGATTTCACCCCATAACTACGCTTCCAAACCAGATACAGAGCTGTTTGGTGCAACGTATCTTGTCGTATAGTACCTAGTCGAATTGATGCACAGGAGGAGGACCGATGCAGCCCAAACGTGCCCGACCTAATTGTCGTGAATGTGGTGGCACACTCGCACAGCCCTAGATCCACATATAGGTACAAAAGATGGCAAGGATTCATGAAGCCTCAAACCATTTCTCGATAATACTCAATTGAGGCTTCCACGTAATCACAATCGCTAGATAAAAGATCTAGCCCGAAGTCTTCCCACAATGGTCCATTTTTGCGTTTTCCAGGCGTAATTTGTATTATACGGCAGCATGTAACTGTCGTAGCTGTACGAAAATGTATTATTCGACAGCTCCGACAGCGGCAGCACTGTAGAGCCACCATATTGCTTCTCACGATTCCGCTACATGCTGCGCAATAATGTAATTTACGCCTCGAAAATGGAAAAGTGGGCCATTGTGGGAAGGTTACGGGCTAGATTTATCTTTTATCTAGCGATTGTGACTTGTGTATTATTGAGAAATAGTTTGAGGTCTCGTGGATCCTTGCAACCTCATGTACGTACATGTGGATCTAGGGCTGTACGAGTGCGCCACCACATTCACGCCTATCAGAAAAGAACCTTAAGAAATATTTTTCTAGACTTGAAATTATACATTCAACTGTATTTATTTGTTTCATGTGGCCGGGATAAAAATGAATTTTTTAATTTAACATTAACAGGTGACTGCAAAGATACCTAGACACACAGGCTGCTTTGACTCCACTGTGCAATTGTTCAATTCGACTTCGGGTCGCTTTCAACCCCCACTAATAATACTCAATGTTTCAACTCACACTTCACTTATCAACAAATCGTGTTGACTCTGCCCTCTCCAGAAAAGCTCCTATCGCGTGAACTCTGGTCTCCCTTACCCCTAAATATCTATTCGCTTGTCCGGCGCGGTGCGTGCTTCCCCGCATCGGTAGCAAATACCCATACATATGTATACATTATATACACCGTTGAATGCGGTCTAAAATTCTATGAACGCGACCTATCCTCTATATACATACACAAAGCGCACAATACTGTGTATCGCGTCGTCGTTTCGCTACTTTTATTGTCCAGTATCACCATCAACATGGCACAATGCATGAATTTCAAAATTTATCTATGGAAGGCCTTCTCAGTCCCCGAGCGTCTTCCCATCATCGTCCTCTTTACGTCATATGAAAGTCTCCTTTTAGTATCCTCGTAAAGGTCTTCTTGAACTGCTGATTAGCCAATGCGTAGCAAAACGGATTCATAGGGCTGTTGGCGTAGCAGAGGAAGTACGAGAACATGAACAGGTGTCCGTTGGTGCATGGTGGATCCGAACAGAAGCCCTCCACAAGCGCTATGATGTGATAAGGCGTCCAACATACAACGAAAGCTCCTAAGATGAACGAAATGGTCCTGAATGCCTTTCCGGCTCTATTCTCGGTCCTAGACTTCTGCCTGCCCATCATGGGATCCCTCCTCTGTGTCTTGCTCTTCAACCTCTTCCCGAAAGTCTTCACGAAGTCTCTCCTAGAGCTACCGTCTCTACTGTCTCTCTTTCTGTGCTTTTTGATCTCCTCGTTCCCGGTCGTTCCAGAGATCGTAGGCACCATGCTGCCGCTAGAAGACGAGTTCTGAGGATTGCCAGCCTTGCTAGCCTCGGAGAACTGACTCATCACCATGCTGAAGGACTCCGGAGCACTGACAACCGTCGTCACAGGGTGCTGTTTAGCGTCCTGCACCTTCACGGTTACCTCCGTCTGAACTTTGCTGACCGGAGAGGTCTGCGACGCCACGTTCGTCTTCTGCGTGATGAAGACTCTAGGAGGATGGGTCTGGCTAGAGGCGTTGGACATAGGGGGCTGATTATTTTTGCTCTGTGTGCCGATCGATTGCGCCTGCGTCGCCCTGATCAACGCCGTCTGCAACAGGGTGGTGTTCGGCACGATTGCCACGTTGCCAAGTATCGGCGAAGACGGCGCCGTGGACAGCGGATGCGCCAGGCTGCAGGAGAAGGAAGACGGCGGGCTCTCGCAGGATGGACTGGGTAGGATCACCGAGCTTTCGTCCATGAACCTCAAATCGGCGCTATCGAGTCCGGTGAGAATGTCGTAGGTTCTTTGAGTTCCGATTAGAGATTTAGGTCTACCGGACGACGATGAGGTTAAAGGACTGTCCGAGATTGGCGGGCTGCTCTGAAACTGCGTAGGCGGGGGAATGATGTTTTGTTGGCTGCCGCTGATGGACCTGGCAGGCTGCGTGGGCGGCGAGGTTTCGGCAGAGGCTATAGCCTGCTTGCTGGCTACTTCTTCGTTCGAATTCAATGATTGTTCCGGAGTGAGGGTATGGCTACTGGACCTGTCGGGGTTGTCGGTGTCCAGGAGGCTGGTCTCCTGAATCCTGGGCAGTGCTTGCGCCCTCTGCATGTCGCAGGTGGGACTGGTAGGTAGTGTCTTCGCTGGGACGATGCCGTTTAAACAGCTGTTAGCGACGAAGACTTGCAACGCACCCGATTGCGCCACCAGGTCCGCCACGGACGAACGTTTCCTGATGTGAGTTTGGTTCTGAGACTGGTCGCAAGTGCTCTCATCGTCGGAGTCCACCATGGGGCTGCTGGAGGGCTCGAACCTCTCAGTCTCAGCGGGCAAAGCGCTTGTTTGCTTGCCTGCGGAATCGCTGAGACCCGTGGAGGTCTTCGAGGACGTCTTCTGGCCTGACCCATCAGCCTCGGCACCATCTTCGGCCGCGGCGACCACTTTTTGCTTGTCTTGGCTCAGCAGTGTGCTTTGGGTCTTCGACATCCCTATGCTGGCCGCCATGCCGGACATAGCGCCAGCGCTCTGCGCCACCACGAACTGCATTTGCCGTTGTTTGATCTCGCTTTTCTTCTGCATGTCGTATGCTGTCTTGAAGATGCAGCCGTAAAGTATAAAGAGCACTACCAGCGTCGTCCAGTAGTAGGTTATGATCAGAGCCGTGTTAAATACAGGCTCCTTCAAGAATTGCACCGCGCACTGACCGGGGCTCAGGTCCCTACGACCCGTGAAATGCTCCCAGCCGAAGATGCTGATGAAGAACAGTAGCGCCGGGATAATCCAGGTGATCGAGACCATCCAGATCACACGGTTCTTCGTCCGCCAGCTGCGGTAGCGAGCTGCGATTCTTACCGAACAGAACCGGTCGATCGTGATTAGGAGAACCGTGTACTGAGAGACCAGGCAGACCGTGTAGTCGACGGAGAGCCAGAGGTCGCACAGCAACGAGCCCAAGTTCCAGTAGCCCATAAGAACGTATACTGTGTAGAACGGCATGGAGACTGTACCTGCGCAACAAAAGAGTATTAGCGTTACTGTGTTTCGCTTTAGAGGTTAGGATATAAAGATAAAGATTCAGTTGATACTCTGGGGGGTTTGAGGACATGCTCGAGTATGAACACAATGTCATTATAGGGCTAGTTATTGAAGATATAGTTCGTCACTATGTGGGGATAAACGTTGTTGACTACCAATGCACTATGTAAATGTAACTAGGATTAATTAGGTTAATGTAGGGTAGAAACGTATAGGCAAAGTTACAGTTTCTAGACACTCGGTTGGCAAGCTTGTTACAATTAGTTTAGAGATGAAAGTTGATAAGCCTCAATTGAGAACTCGTGTCTCGAAACTGTAACTAAGATTGGTAACTAATCCAGGTTTATTTCGAATCATAGTTCTTGTTACTTTATAGATGCACAGTTGGTAAACTTCGTCAAGGTTTTAATTACAACTATGACTTGAGATTTTTAACTTAAATTAACTTGGTCATCTGGTCTCAAAGAGTGTCAAGAGTATCACCAGTTTGGAATTGTAGATAATTATTGGAAATGATGAATCGAAAATGATAGAACTGTAATCGTTGTAGAAAAAGTTTATAAACAAGCGTATATTTATTTAAATGAAACAACTTTTAATTTTTTTCTCAAAAATTTTGTTTTACCGTGTTACTATGCTGCTTTCTATTTAAAAATAATAAGAACAGTCCTGTGCTTATTAGATTTTTCTGATTAGCTATTTTCCATTTTAGAAAATATTACGAAATAATTGATAAACTTGCGAAAAATCTCACCAATAAGCACATCGGTGGCTGCTAATGATGCAATGAAGTAGTTGCTGGGTTGCCTGATAGTCCTATCTACGATAAACGCCAGAAGAACGAGAATGTTACCGCCGACAGTTAACAGTATACATAGTGCGAGGCAGACAGCAATCAGTATCGTTTGCCAGAGTTCGAAGGGTGGTTCATCAGGTATGAAAGTTTCCGCTGTTGAACACACAGATATCTTGTCAGTAAATCGTCATAAAAATGTCGCCTCGCTTTCAACATTCTCTTTTTTTCTTCACGTGCCAGTAAGAACGTCGATTTTCTTTTAACATTAACGTCTTTCGAATACATAAACCATATACAATACCAGCTCTAACGAAAAAGGTCTTTAAATGAATTAATTAATTTAAAGGTAAAGTGGAATAATAACCATTACCACGTGACTCAAATAGAAAATTCTTTGCAATTACGTGTTCACATATACAAATTCATTTTTTTTTTTGCTAATTAAAGTATTTAACGTATTTAGTATGAAATTTAAGTGTTATTTTAATTTTGCACGCAGAGCACTGCAAAAATTTATTTTGGAATAAATGTACCGAATTTAGTTGAGTTCTACACAATGTAAAAAAATAGTAAAAAATATTATAAATTCTCATCTTTCAATTTTCGTTTCATTAGATAAGTTCGTTCGATTTGATGTTTTCTAGTATTTTTATAGTACATATGTGTACAACTTTTGGTATTCGACGATGTCTATTCAAGGGGGAATGCAACAGAATTACCGGTCGATAAAGCTGTTGTGGTGCCAGCTATCGAGCAACAGTTGGTATTATTTGTCGGGAACAGGTCTGACAGAACTTCCACATATTCACCGCTGCTCCAGCGCGGATCATCCGGGTCTGGCCATGTTCCATTAAACTGGGTGCATTCCGTTAAAACCTGGTTGGACATGCGACAAAGACGTTCTCGTTCCCTCTCTCGTTTCCTGCGAACATAACAAATCACGCCATTTTTCACTTGCATTCTTCTGCACGAACAAACGACACGTATTAACTTTTCATTATTCGACCCTTTAGTTTTCCTTGAGAAGAGATTTCTCCTTATTCAAATGAGGATTGAAGAACGATTTTTTATAACGATATTTTCGCTTGGACTTTTTAATTATTACTTTTTAACATCTGACCCCATCATTTTCGGTAAAAAAATATTTTGTTCAAATATTTTACACATTTTTTACGAAAATGGATAAGTACAATTTAAAGCAGTATTACATACGGTGTATTGGTTTCAGCTTACTAAGACAATTAAAAGAATAAAGAAACTTTTATTCCGCTCCTCTGTCTTGCAATCGGTGCAAATGGTTTTCATTTTGCATAAAGATCCGCAATCTACTTATACATATGTATACGTATAGTAAATGAAGGGACAGCAAACTGGTACACTTTGCAAATGAATTCCACAGATAACACGGTGAGTTTATGTCCGAGGTCCACCTTTGGAACAAATTCAAGAACAGCGGCCGACAATTAAAATCTGAAACTGCGACAATTGAACAAAAACAGAGAGAAAACAGAGGAGGGGGGGGGGGTGTGGATAGAAGAAAAAAAGTAGCAATGGATAAAAGGTAGAAATAATAAAGTAGAGTACTCGAGAAAAAATATGGACTCGTGATACGTAACAAATGTGTCGTACGTGATGCACGGCAGCGTACTTTTAAATTCATTAAGGAGAAACGTGATACATGCACTGCACGAGTGCCATGAATAATACACTTTTCATTCTGCAGGACATCGGTGACTCACGTGCCTTATCGATTTCCTATCAATCGCTATAGAATATTGTTCAGACTCTTTTGTAATCCATGTGAAAGGAGAAGAAACAGAAAAACAGACCAGAAAATGTGAAAAAAGGGTCGCATCGCGACGATATTAAAGCTTCCCCCCTAACCCGTTCATAGAAACTCACCCATTTTCTGTTTCTAGATAGTACAGTGAAATAGTTTCGTCGTGTTCACTGTTGCAAAAGTAAGACTTTTTGCATCAATTAATTGTTAACAGCTCTCTAACAATTTTTAATTGCGTTCTTTCACTATCAAAGAATAGTATGTTGACATTGCGGCGACACTTATAGAATAGTTAATATTCAGCTAAGTGTGCCATTTAAATAAAAAATTATTGAAATGCAGGCACCTGAAATATCGAATTTTTTATGGAATTTTCTTTTCAGGGTGACACTTATAGAATAGTTAATATGCCGGCTGATTCAGCTGAGTGTGCCCTTTAAATAAAAAATGATTGAAATGCAAAGATACCTGAAATATGGAATTTTTTATGAAATTTTCTTTTCAGTTAAGCAAATTCCAAGACTATTTCGAGAACTCTTCTACCCCGATACTTTAGAACTTACTATTATGGGATTCTCGCATGATCTTTCGTCCATATTTCGGCCGCTTACACGAATTATTGAATAATGAGAAAATCAATATTGAACTTGTCGTAAGCGATCAAGTTCATGCGTGACGAGAGGGTATCCAAATGTCTGGTACGTTTCTATAGTAACAATAATCGATGTTTAACCTACCGTAACTTCGTGAGAAAAACAAATCGAATAACAGAATGTTTGGGCTCGTTTAGTAGATCGAAACCTCTGTTTTAACAACGCCAAACAATTTTTTTTTTTTAAATACTCGTCCCAAAAACGTTGCAATTCCTTGGAGGGGGTGGTTCCGGGGGTGATTTGAAGCAACCTTTGCGAAAATATTCTCCGCGGCTTCGTTGACGAGTTAGCGTGGAAAAATACGGACCGATCAGTGCGCGACTACTACGGACGGATTGCGGCTCGACCAATGCCAACGCGAGCCGCCAGTAGTCGCGCTCTGATTGGTCCGTGTTTTTCGTTAATAACTCCTCAACGAAGCCGCGGAGAACACTTTCGCAAAGGAAAAAGTTGCTCAAAATGACCTCAGGAGTCACCTCTTTCAAGGAAGTACAGCATTTTGGTACAACCTGCATAGAAAACGTCTAATTCGTACTCGACGCTCAGACTTTTCTCCGAACTTGGGACCTTTTTCCCGAACTCGAGATGCCCAGAGGAAAGAGGCACAGCGTGTCGTCCACAACATTTTTTACAGAACTGCAACGAACCAAAACGTTCAGAACGAATTGGCGAATTGTTACACCGTACAAATTGTCAGTTGATATTTTTTTCTTTTTGTTAACGTAGTAATAAATTATTATTTCGTTTGTTATAACGTTTAAAACAATTCCTTACCGGCATATTCCCCACCTATTATCACGACGGACTCTGAAATTTATAGTCAATTTTTTTAAAAATAATACTCGATGTTAAACTCAGCTTGCCAGTTGTGTCGGATGAAATATTCTTTAAAAAATTAGTTTAACCACTAAATACAGTTGAAATTATATCGTGTTTAATATAATTTTAATCAGAAAAATGCCAGAAATAAATTGGCGAATGTTCCATAAAAATATAATTAAAAATAAAAAAGTTTTATAATGGGATTGGTAGTGGTTCCCTGGTCTTACACTGTCGAGCTCCTTGGTCCCTCGCGGGGCCCATGCCTCGTAGGTATCGATAATTTTCCATGAAAACTGTGGAGACCCAAAAAACCTTTTTTTCTGCCATGCACAGCAGAGGACTAGACTGGTGCCCAAGATATATGGCCCGTGCGCTAGCTCAGAAAAATATCGCGTCCGCAAGCTTCAAAAAGTTCGGTTAAAGACATTAGAGGCAGCACCCGGGTAGCTATACCGATTTCTAACAGTCTGAACTCCAAGTATGCGCAGTCCCTTATACAATTTTATCAAGCATATCGCGAGGTGGAATAGCATGGTAGTAATTTAAAAAAGATATTCAAAATTATAGTAAAAATATCACCTGAACACATTTCATTCCAATCATTATTTAAACACGTTCGCGCACTCACAATCGAACATTGAAAAATATTATTTTGTGTTATAAATATTTTCGTTCCTGTTATTTTTTACAAAATCAAGAGAAAAATATATTTTGCCGAAACGCGTCGAACAATCGACTTGATGTAGTTTAATGGATGCGCTGCAATGTTTTTGTGAGCGGAGACAAAGGGTATATTAGAGAAAAAAGAATGGGGGGCAGAAGATAAGGCCCGTACTTCTTCAGTAATGTTCGTTAGCGTCAAAGAAAATGTGACACTAGTATTTCCTGATTTTAGCTAGTGACACGTATGCCTCTTGCTCTCTATGAAACATTGCTGCAGTGGCAACACGAGAGGCGAGTCAAAGGCTGAATGCACCCGACGCACAATGAGCTTGAAATAAGCATGAATGGAACCACATCCATTTCCCGCTTGCGCGCTCCCGTCGCGTCGTCGCCGGCAGGGAAGAAACGACGCGACGGGACGGCCTGTACCTTAAAGAGGGTGACTCGTTTTTAAATAATTTAGCCGATCCAGTCGATCGTCACTCATGCGGGTTAAACGTACCCTTTGTGCTGCACGATCTACAGCACACAATTAATCGAGATCGTTTGTCGATTGTGCCGCGGATAGAACGGTTTTTTAGGTGATCTTTAGGTTCTTTTAATTAGGTTGTTGCATAGTCTGTCAATAAATGAGAAGTTTCTCGATTATGCTATTGTACAACTTTTTTGGTCGTTCATGTTTTTCATTTAAGAGATTGTCATCTGTATTTTTGATAAAAAGAAATAATAACTCTTTACGTGGAATTATTCTTATTTTCCATATCTTGACTCCCGATGGCCCTTCGCATGTTATTATATTCATTTTTCATAGTGTTACCATTTAGCAAATCGAATATTATTTTTAATATTATTTTTCTTATCATAACTCGTGGCATACAAATTTTTTGGTCGTCCACGTTTTCCATTTACAAGATTGTCATTTTTGATAAAAGAAATAATAACTCTTTACATGGAATTATTCTTATTTTCCATATCTTGACTCCCGATGGCCCTTCGCATGTTATTATATTCATTTTTCATAGTGTTACCATTTAGCAAATCGAATATTATTTTTTCATCATAACTCGTGGCATAAAACAATTTATATTTTCTTTAATTTTTAATAGCTGTGTGAATTTGCATTTTCGATATTTCAACTTTTCAAATAATTTGATATATCAACCCTCAACGTCATAGTGACGGCATTTATTAGTTATTCATTTTTATTTCCGCCATTATAGACTATTTAATTTTTATTATCTCTCTTAAATGCACCGTACTACTATTAAACAATATAAATTTTTTCCAATGCAGATATTACGGAAACTTTCTAATTTTTTTTCCGATATTTTAACTCTTTAAAGTATTAAAGTACTCTGCCGTCTGTGGCAATTGAAATACAGTTTTTAGTTTTTTTTTATTCGATATTTGAACGGTTAAAGTATGGAAGTACAACCTGTATCTACTTGTACAAGCGGTACAAGTTTCGAGAGTATTAAGAGGACGCATTCGACTGCAGTTAAGATGGCTCCTTTAAAGTCACCGTATCAGTGAATGAAGTTCGTAACAATGTGAATCTCTGTGGAAACTTCAGACATCTAGGTTAACCAATTTTGCTTTGAGGAATCGTTCCACATTTTTTATCAATTATTGAAGAAAGCACGCTCGAAGCGAAATATTGTACGGAATCGTCAAAACACCAATTCAATAAAAATTTTATTACATTCCTACTGATAAAATAAACGACAGCGCAATAATATTAAATCGAAATTACGATCGTTGTGGCAGAAATTGCAATAAATTATTCTTTTCGCCTTTAACCATGAAAAATTGTATGATATTTGGGCATTTCCAAAAATAAAACTAACGTATAATTTTAAACTTTTTGCTTGTATCTATTAAGCTCCAAATAAAACAGCAACATATTTTAATATAAAATTTACGAAAAGTAAACGGTAGCATCTTAAAACAAAATTCCCGATTATTGCAAAAAATTGACTAACTTTTTGACTCGCAAAAATTAAATTTCGAATGCATTAGTCGACATCATTCCGTACAAAAAAGTACTACGTCACTTACGGCTAAAAACTATTAATTCGGCAGCTATTCGAATTATTCTGATTAAATTATTTAATCAATACAAAATAAAATATCTTTTGATCTAATGGATTTTTACCATAAATGTCTTACTATATTTTTTGCATTGATCGGTGCATTTAAAGATATACGATTCAATTTAAAAAGAAAAACTTGACCTTCATATGACCTCTACGTACTCCTCAACAAGAAAGCAAACTTACATCACCAGTAATATCATACATGGTTCGCAAAAACTGTCTAAATGAACTACTGTTGTATGTCGGGTGTTTCATATAACATTAAGCATTTCGAATACGTCACTTATAAATTATAAAATTATACAGGGTGTTTAAAAAAACCATTCAATATTTATATGGTGGATAGAACACACAGTGCTGAGTAAAAAAGCCTTAGTAAACGTAGGTCGAAAGGTCAACCGCAACTGAGATATGAAAATTTTTGTTTGCTAACATTATGATTCATATAATACTGGCCTTTTGATATTTACTAATACGATCCACAGTCGCCGATACACAACTGACTGATTCCGGATGAAATCTACTGTCAGCACTTGAATGAGGACATTCAGAACGCGGTTTGTAAACACTGAAGTAAGCATCGCACGCGATGGAAGCAAGTCAATCATAATGCTAGCAAACAAAAATGTTTATATCTCAGAAACGGTTGACCTTTTGACCTATGTCTACTAAGGCTCTTTTACTCAGCACAGTGTGTTCTATATACCATATAAATATTGAATGGTTTTTTTTTTTAACACCCCGTGTAAACAATATCGATATCGATTTTTCGTAGTTGTTGAAGTAGGAGAAATAGTTCGAAGGTTTGCCGGTGCTTTCGCGGTTTGTCGATGGATAACGGCGTGTTTTGATTTCGATGAGGACATTAGCAAGTCGATGAGAATCGTTCTAAGATTATTAGAACGGGCCGCTACAACCACGGACAATGAAGCCACGCGAATAAAAGATAGAGAGATGAGATCCATTGTTTCAATGGTCTCGAGGGTAAATACTTGTCCTCGTTATAGCGGGCTTTCTCTTGGAGCCGCCGCGCCGCCTCCTGCGTCATCGTGAAATGATTCGTAAATACCTGACCTCGTTATGGCGACAATACTTTTTTGCGGCTCTGCCGGGCAAGCGAAATGATTCGTAACGGAGGGCCAACTATCTGTAATTAGCTGCGAGACAGTATGCCACGATACTGTTCAAATCACGAGTGACAGTGATATACATATACGTGGTGTCTCCGAAATTATAGTACAAACCAGTGGAGATCTACAGGCAAAAATAAGCGAGAAAAACATTTGTTTAAAGATCTGTCAGGCGGTGCACTAATTGGAAACTTTCAGTAGACAAGTTTTATTTAAAAATAAAAATATGATTTATCTTTTTCAGTTCAAATTTGAAGAAAGAAATAATCCTCCGTATAAATCTCACTCAAACTTGACACAAATCTGACAAAAATCTGACTCAAACCTGACACAAACCTGACTCAAATCTGATGTGAGTCAGTTGATCAAACATTCTTTCGAAGAATACATTTATAATTATCTTAAACGATTATGAAACGACGATCTTAAAAAAATGGAAGCCGTTTGGTCCACATGTAAAAAGTTGTTCGGTTATGAAGGGTGTACGAACATACACTGACTGTATGTAGTTCCGATTTCCAATTACCCCCACGGAGTTTTAAACGCTTTAAAATTTCCGGTTTTCTTTGAAATTGATGTTATCGAAAGCTGGCTAGGCATAAAAGTTGAGAAGAATGTGGAGGTTCGCATTCGGTTGAGGAAAATGTATCAGAATGTCGAAACGGAAGGGAACGGTAAGAAGGTTCTACCGTTTAGGCGAGGGTGCTCGAGGGATCGTCGCAATTTGCGCATCGAAACAAGGGTGAAACGCCGGTTTTGTCTAATGAGTTGTGATGCCTGCTCATCAAGGTCGTTCAACCGTGGTTCGAGCAGCCACAGACACCCTTGTGAGGGAGGACTCCCGCAACTTTCCATGCCCGTGCGTTTCTATATCCTTCAGCCGTTGCAGAAACGCTCGAAAACTATTTGACGACGACGACGACGACGACAACAACGACGACGCTACGATAAAACTGAAACACAGCGAATCAATACCGCTTACAACGAACTCTGAAATCTATCGGAATCTGTGACATTTATAATAACGATATTTATAGAAGTTAACGTGGACTATGTTGGCTTATTGGCTATAAATTGGCACAAAGTCGGCGCGGTTCCCGTAAAGTCGCTGCAGAGCGACACGCGGATGACCAGATCTTTTTTCATCGAAAAACTCGCATCGAGTAATAAAATAATATTTAAGAAAAAAATTATTAATTTAGTATTGTAAATTCGTGGGACTTGAATGGGTGAAACAATTCTAAAAATCCATTCTTCTTGTTTTCAAATATTTTTATAAAAATCACCACGTTCGATTTATTTTTAGGAACACCGACAAACATTTTCATATGATGCTTTTACTTGTTTTTAAATCCCATTTGATTTTTATCTGTTAGTGCAAAATGTAATAAAATAGTGTTCGGAAAAATGGAAATTCGTGTTTGTACGAGTAAGAACTATACGCGATGGACGAACACGTCGCGTCGGCCAAGTTTTTCCATCTATGTATGTATGTATTCGAATAATTTTACCACCCCTCGTTTTGCATCAACAGTCCCGAGATACTCTGTATAAATATAACTATGTTCACAGTAGCGCTGCGCGCCTGTAAACAATACCATTGCGCAAGCTTGATGCAAAAGTTTCTTTAAATTGCTGACGGTGTTCGATTATCGATACGCATTCATTGTAACAAAATGATTAAATATATTCGCATATCTATTGGAATTTATTATAGACAATATATTAAAATATCTATCAAATTACGATATTGTTAATATATCGATTACACTTCGATATTGTTAATATATTGATTACACTTCGATATTTATTGATATATCGATTACATTTTGATATTTATCGATACATCGATTACAGTCCGATATTTATCGATACATCGATTACTCTTCGATATGTATCGATACATCGGTTGCACTTCGTTATTTATCGATATATCACTCACACTTCTTTAAACAACTTTAAACAACGGGAAAAAGGTCAACGAGAAAAAGTAATTAAATCCGTGCAATATTTAATAAAAGAACTCGGCGTTCCCATTGATGGAACTGAACTTTTTGATGAAATCAGGCACTTAAAACTGGTTCGCAGTGGAGAAAAACGAATGAGTTGAATGAATGAAGTAGCTAAATTACAGAATCGTTGGCTAGAAATAATCCAGCATTTTAAGAGTCGATCTGTTCCTGTAAATTTTCGAAGATGATTGCTGAATTTTTAGTGAGCTTTCCCGGAATAGTTACTTTTATAGATCTTTTTCAATAGCCCAACGGAAAACAATGGAATTCTAAAAGGATTCGTCCAGGAGAAAAATATTTCGAGTTAAAATAAGAATTGATTAAATGAGTCGAACTGACACCAGTTCAATAATTTTCCATGAGAAATCGATTTTTTAAACCGTTTACGCCCTATAGCTATTTTATGCACTGCATTTTGACAAAAAAAAAATCTGGTCGTCCTACTTCCGTAAAATGAAAATTGCTAAAAATCTGAATAAATACATTCCTGTTTTTTTTGTCTTAGTAATATAAAATTGTCACTTTTAGCACTCCGTGGATCCAGTGCTAAGCACTATAAATCGCGAGTATCACATGTTAGTCGGATATCGGTGTGGAGAATCGGCGAAATAAATGTTACTCGACACACGGTAGTATGTATTTCTTTCAGCGACAGAGCCACCTCAGTCCAATTCGACGGTGCATAGTGTACATTTCTGCGCTGAGGATTTACGCAAGAGTCTCTCTTCCGAATGAATGGCACTCGTGTGGCAGATATTCAGTTCCCCTCGAATACCTCGCTATGAAAAAAGAATCCGACGAGGAGAAGTTTCAAAGAACCGAAATAGACAGGGAGAACATTTGAACCCACTCACTCTTTGAGAGTATCAAAAATATCATTTTATCGAAGAACAATATTATACCTTCCGTCACGGAAAATATTCGAAGCAACTTCAATGTTTGGCACTTTTAATTGAATAGCACAAAGCCATTGGCACTTTTAATTGAATAAATTCTTGAAACCAACATTAACTTTAATATCAAATCCAAACTATATTCCCATTTGCAGTAATATTTATACGATGAAAATTTTATTTACATTTAACTATATTTATATTTTTTTTTACTTAATCAAAAACTGGAAATTCTTAACGAGTTTTCCTGTTCTTAGGCATGTCATCTAAAATAATGTGACTAACCTCGCCAGGCGAGGGGAGGGTGCACGAATTCAGGGGAAATAGTTACCCCCTCTCTGCCAGTGCCGGGCACGCCCACAACGGTGACGAAACGCGTCACGTGGCCGGGAGGAAGCGTGGGGGAATCGCGTCGAAGGAAGGGGAAGGTAGAGTGGGGACACAAATCTTGACCTAGGGACACTGGGTCTAATAGTTTCGTTCAGTAACATTCGGCGGACAAACAGTACCAACAAGTAGTATAAACACGAAAAAAAATTACATACAGCATTGTGTTGCGTATAAAAAAAAGGCAATAAATTTTCCTCTTTCATTTTTTTCCAATATTTACTATTTACAAGCACAACGCTGACTGTAATAGTTTGAACACTCTGTATACATATATATACAGGGTGTCCCACGTAACGCTTTTCACGAGTTTTTAAGTACTTGCGATAATCTGGCAAAAAAATATTTTCAACAGAAATTGATCAGTTTTCCATTGGCTATTCATTGCAATGAAAAAATAGTTCGAAACACTTTTTTTCGATAATTTTCAAGGTCACCATCTTTATTTTTTTTAATCGCACTTTGTATTTTTAACTTAACAGTATTATAGCCCATATCAAGACGAATTCAATGACCTTGGGATGCCCTTGAAGGCACTGTTAAGTCAAAAATACAAAGTGCCATTTTAAAAAATGAAAGTGATGACCTTGAAAATGATCGAAAAAAGTTTTTCGAACTTTTTGTTATCACTATGTATAGCCAATCGAAAACTTATCATATTTTTTTGTCAGATTATAGCAAGTACTTGTAAAATCGTGGAAAGTGTTACATGGGACACCCTGTATGTATATATTAATGATGAAAAAAGTTTTCGTTCGGATATTCGAGGCTGGGACAAGTTGGGAATAGATGGTAAGAGGTGCTCGAATCTGATCGGAAGTTTTTTTCACCGTACGAAGACACGAGATAGTCAGCGGGCAGCTTTGTCCGAATGCAACATCCGTTCTTCGATGCATGCACGTGTTCCGGGGAACGGCGAAGTGATAGCTGATACATAAGCCCTGTTGAGCCGAGGATCATCGCCGTGGAATGGCACGATCATACGGCCAGATAGAGGGGTGACGACGATGAAGAGAGAGAGAGAGAGAGAGTGAGAGAGGGAGGGAGGGAGGGAGGGAGGGAGCGAACGAGGTGATCCGATACGGGGGTGGCAGGGCGCAGGGGCGAGAATCGGAGAGTTGAAACGAACGACGAGGGAAAAATTGCAAGGAAAAGGGAAGCCAAGGGTGGAATCCACGATGCACAGCGGCAGTGGCAACAAGTATACCCGTTGTCGTTGTCGGCATCGTTCCAACATTCTCTCAATACTGGCGAGATGTTGCTCCGCCAGCTAGGAACGAAAACGCCACAGCGGCGTGCTGGTCCCTTTGGCTCTCTCTCTCTCTCTCTCTCTCTCTCTCTCTCTCTCTCTCTCTCTCTCTTTCTTTCTCTCTCTTTCTCTCTTTATCATTGTATAGAGTCACAATGAATGACGTCAAACACATAAGTCGGAATCGTCATTTCACCTTATGGCCGCCATTTTTCCGCGACCCTGTTCGAATCCGCTGATTCCGCGATGCACTTTTCGACAGTAGCAAATTAGAAAGTTCGCGATCAGCAGGGACTACGTTGAAACGAACGAAGATGTTGTTTAAATGACTCCCTTTGCAAGATTAATAACTCTGAAAAATTGAACCGAACGACTTGAGACTTTTTCAGACATTAGAAGAATTAGTTTAATGTGTGAAAAACAAAATTTGAAAAATTGCTTTACTATTAATGTCGCTAGAAAAAGTCTTTTTTTTTAGAATGCCAGAGGTTCGGAAAGTTCAGAAGTTTTCTCGAACATGAAGATCGCGGTAACTTCATTATTATTCCAACGACATCTCAGTAGACGCTAGTAAAAATAGCTTCGGGGATACTTTTCATCAATCTCACGATCGATAGACCAATTTAAGTCGATCCTGTTGACCATCTAGCATTTCAACCTCAAAAAGATTGATATGGCTACCATATCTCGATTATGGCTCCGACGCCCGCTGCCAAAATGTTCGATTGATTTATCGAGAGTACGCGGTATTTTTAATTCCGAAATCATGATTACACGGGCCACCCTAACTTTCTCTACGATCATCACTCATTTATTTATAAAGATATGAAAATATACTTCGATAAAAATTACTGAATATTGAATCATAACTGACTTGTCGCATTACAATTATTAAGATAATTACAATTATTAAGATTAATTTATTTAATACTTATCATCTGCACCATACTTGTTGTATTTCAATATTTATACAGGGTGTTACATTTGAATGGGACAGCTAAATATTTCTTTTATTAATGTTTTTATGAGAAAAGTGTCCAAAAAAAAGGTTACGATTTTTTAGGAGGCAAATGCAGTAATTTTATCCAAGGTCATTTTTATAGAGATTTTAAATCGTATGTATATGAGATTTTGTATATTCTTTCAGAAAACCAAGTACAAAATATCTACCTGTATAAACATTCGGTTTAGCATCAACGTTTCCTAACATTGTCGAATTGTTATTGGGGTCGAAATAACCGACTTGCTTTTTCGTTTATTATGACAGAAAGTTTTCTTTGATTGCCCAATTTGACACAGTCCCGTTGATTTATAATTCAATGGAAACGATTGACAATAATTGATGAAAGTTTCAAAGTGAACGTAGGCGGAGGAGGAAATTGAACGTGCTCGGGCTTAAAAATTATTCAAGGACAGTTAATAATGTTCAATCGTACGTTTCATGGATAAGTGAACGGGCCGGAATGACAGGGAATTATTTAACTAGAGGCGCAGTTGAAGCAGTTCATAAGCATCTTGCTGAGAAAGGATCCCTATTACCTATTTAGCGGCCGGAGGTGCGGAGACCGACTTGTCCAAACAGATGAAGTGGATGGTGAAGTGTTTGGAACTACTCGGAAACATTTATGACACAAATTGCTCCTCGAGCGCTCCTCTAATTTTGAAATTAGATATGTAACTCCTCCGGCAACAACATTCTCCGTCAAACCTTATGCGAACAGAGTCCGATCCCATCTACACCGTCCAAAATAATTAATACTCTATCCTCGTGTATTTTACTTTTATCACTGATAACATTTACACATTTACGTTATTATTTTAGTTTCATCTATTCTACTTATTACTGTTGAAACAATTGCATAGTTTGTACCACTTGAAGTGAACCTTCGTAATTCTATGTTAATGGTGTTTTCATAGATGGAGCAGCAGAGGGTATATGAAGGTCACTTAACCACAAGATTAAATTTTAACCTTCGCAATAAAGAAAACTCTTGACTTTTTTTTAAACTAATTATTGCATTGCTGCTCTTACAATTTTCGTTTGTTCTATTTATTCATATAGCAAATAGTTCACTTCAGGTGGTACACTTATCCGAATCACCCAGTACATTTCAATATTATCGAAGTATCTATCGATTTCTAAGTTATCGATACATTGACATAATACTAATGCCTTAATATCATTAAGGTAATTAGAAACAGAATGAAAGAAACTTGTGCATTAAAGAACATGTAATATTAAATGAGTGAAGGGAAATTAATTTGAATAAAACATGGAGAATTTAGTAAATTATTTAAATTCAAGGGTTTTCTTGAACGAAAAAATATGTAAAATTACAGATTTTTCGTGCTGGAGATAATTTAAAGAGATAGTGACTCTTTTGAATTTCGACTTGATCGATTTGCTATCTCGAACGATCTTGTACATTCAGAAAATTCGTTAGTATATTACTCGAGCAGGCTTGAAGATTATCAGGATAGTAAATCCCCACTGAGAGCCAGCGACGAGAGGAAGTAATGACATAGAATGAGGCAGGGGACAATGTCGGCCAGATTAGAATGAAAACATGAAGCTCCCTCGGGTCTGGTATTTGTCTTTTTTTTTTCGTTGGTGCTCCTGTTTCGCCGTATTGCCCATTTAGACTCTATTTGCTGTCTGCAAATTAGAAATCCGTGGTCCCCTCGACGGAAAATGTTACTCTCTTGCGAAGCAGTAAGACGACAATAAACGGTTTACATAACAACGGTAACCTATTGTCACGTCGACCAGCATTTTCGCCGTCGCCAGGAGGACGAAACCGCTAGCGACACCGGATATTTACGGGTCAGGAGACCGGGCCGCGTTCGGCCGCACGAAACGCGGTCCACCCGGGACAAAAGATGTTCACAGGCACGTCACTTCTCGAAGTCTTAGCCTGGATATTCGGGCGCCAGGCACGGACGCACAGTGGTTCGAAATCGCCAAAACGTGGCCAAAAATCACTTTTTCAACTTCGTCCAAAATTACTGACATTTATGCCAATAGCTTCTTAAATGTTCAAACTAAGTTGTACCACAAATATAAATTGCTAAAAATCACCCATTATTGTTCCAAAACAATTTGAAAACAAGCAAAAATGCAATTCTAAGATAGACTGCATTTCTTCCCGAAATTGACGATGTTTGTCTCATCCTACTTTTTTATGAGTAATATTTATACAAAAACTAACTACGTAGTGTT
>CM052218.1:12488270-12546377 GCA_028454225.1 Lasioglossum leucozonium | reverse complement strand
CTCCGTAACTGGCGCAAAGATCTCTTCCGTGATTGTCAACATTCTATCTCCACCACTGGAGGGGATCTCCCTTGGAACCAGTCGAGCCATAAACATACTCATATTAGCCTTGAAAATCAAGGTCAAAGGACGTGGCAAAATAAAAACCGATCAAAAAGACAGATTTAACAATACCTCCGTAACTGTCGCAAAGATCTCTTCCGTAACTGTCAAGATTCTACCCTCACCACTCGGGAGATTCCCCTTGGAACCACTCGAGCCATAAACACGCTCGACGACCGAGTCAGCGAGGGGATAAAGATTTCGTGCTAATACTTGCCTGTTTGAAAGTTGTAACAATAAATTTGTAGCCGACACTTAAATGTCTGTAACGTTATGTAGATTCGAGAACTTCGGTTACAATTATTATTATTATTATTATTATTATTGTGATACTATGTTTATGCCAGGATGTCAGTAATAAACTTAATATTAAGTTCAGATTGATATCTAAGTTCACAAGTACATGAAATGCACGGAAGGAAGGAAATAGTAGGTATTAGACGAAGATTTATCGAACCTGATAATTTCACCGGTGGATATAAAAGACTCGGAACAGGAGGAGAATATTAAAATGCAAGAAAATATTTGTCACCTACATTTAAATTGAAAAATAATACGAGAACGTAACGAAATAAATAAGCCTATATATGAAACATAATTTAAAAAAAAAAACATAATATAAAACATTTCAAACATTTATATTTTAAAAACAATAAACATTTTTCTGTAGATCTACTATTAACTTAAATTCATTTACAGTTAAAAACGTAATGATAATTAACAGTATCTTCCATATTCCAAGGTATAAATTAACTTCTTCATAGTTCATTTCACAGGCGAAAAAGGTAATTAGAGAGGTGGATAAAAAAGGAATAACAATTTGATTGTTATTCATTCTCTCGCCGTTTAGAAGAGAGCACGCTTTAGTGTCGACTAGATAAATAAGGGACGCTATTACCAGAGTAATAGGCTGCTGATAAGGACTTTAATACCCCGGCATTATAAGTCGTGGAAGCTAGTAAGAGCTGAGTAATGGACAAAACGAGGGGCGGCGCTGAAGACTATGCAAAAGCTAACGTTGAAAAATATTTATCCTCGTCCTTGCACCTGTATCAAATGATTGATGTCAATTTACTGTCGTTTGCCCACCCTGTATGTGTATATTAATTGATAATACAATAAAAATGGTAAAAACGTCCTTTCTCGTGTCTATTACAATCGAGGACGTTTCAGGAAGAACGGCCTAAGGATCTACGAGCTTAACACCTAATGATAATTATACCATTTTTAATTAGAAAAATTCAGATGTCGATGTATTAGGTATACAAATAAATTCGGCGCCTGTGTATCATATATTCGATGTTTATTTATAAAAAGAAGGAATGCAGTTTACGGAAATTGCTTGTTGAGTTCGATCAAATTCCTCAGCAAGTTCCTGTTGCGTTTCGCAAGGATCGTCGTTCAACAATTGCTCTAATTCCTCGTCCTCCACTGTTTTCTTGCGTTCCGCTGTGTTCAGCATCGTTAAGATTAAAATTTCCACTACGAAACATTTTTAGAACCATTTTTTGCAAGTCTTATGGGTTACAAAATTTTCACCCAAGCCTCGGCAGCATTTCTCTTCAATTCGAATACAAAAAGAATACAGTGCCTAATGTGCTCTTTCCGAAACGCCATGGAGCAAAGTATTGTTTTTTGTGGTTATGAAATAATTATTGTAAAGTTATATAGTGCATTTCGAAGGGTGAGGTTAGCAGTTTAAAATAACCGAAGCGGCGACAGAAAATTTTAATTCGAAACTGGTACCTTATTGGTACACCTAATAGCAAAATGGTGGCGCATTCGAATTGTACGGTTTTCGAGAGCACGATTTAAAGGATTGCCGGTAGCTCGACATGGCCGGAGATCAATTTAGGTTTACACTTGAACGGAGGGCAGGCGTGTTCCATAAATATCAACATTACGGTGATGTAGGTGGTGATGTAGCAGACTTTGCGGTGGGAAAGCTCAATCGCTCGGGGGAAGTGAACGAACACGTTTAATAACTCTGCTGGCATACGATCGCCCACGGCGTGACACTGGAACCATCCACCGACTGGAGATGCGGAGATCCTCTGGGAAAGTCGAGGAGAAATTCCCGACAATGTTGCACTGGCTGGATCACCAACCAGTGATTACTCTATTCGCGCAATCGTTGCTGAACGATGACGATTCGGTGGAAAATCTGGCACCGAGACTCTCACGCGCAACCGGTAGCCATTATTATTGATTTTTCATTTTTATCGGATTATCAATTTTGAAGACGTTGTTTGCTCCAATAGTGGCACGGTATCGGTGAAAATAGTAAACTTACACCGCGATCAATAACTATACAGTGCCACAGTGTTTTAAACATTTTTGAACTATGGAATAACGATTCAAGAAAACCAAGTGCACGATACGAAAAAGCACGATAAATACACTTCACGTATAAATAATATTGAAGTTGGTTTAATAAAAACATGTGGGCGTAACTTCAGGAATTAATACAATACAAGAAAAAAGTAGGACGTTCCAGAAATATTGTGTTTCCTTAACAGGAGAGATTCCTGAGTTTATTTGAAGTAACTTTTTCCTTTGCGAAAATCTTCTCCGCGGTTTGGTTCAGGAGTTATAAACGAAAAACGCAGACCAATCGGAGCGCGGCTACAGCGACTCGGGGTGAGCCATGCGTTAGCATTGGCGGAGCCGGAATCCGTCTGCGGTAGCCGCGCTCCGATTGGTCCGCGTTTTTCGTTAATAACTCCTAAACGAAGCTACGGAGAAAATTATTATAAAGGACAAAGTTATCTCAAATGACCCTAGGAATCACCCATTTTAAGGAATCGTCTCACTCGTGCAAAAATAGAATATTGTTTATTGGTGTGTTGCAAACCAAAGACTTTAAAGACACAAGAATTACTGGAAAAGAAACGTAGTAACCTTTAAGCAAGTTTAATGTATTTTCATTGTACGGATCGTACAGAAAATAAAAAATTATTCGTTATTACGAATTGGAGAGAAAACGACCTTTCACCGGCTAAGCGAGTAGACGCGCAATCGTGCAACAGAACACTCGGTCACATTTTGCACAAAGGACACCGCATGCGGCATACACTCTCCAGATACGGCCCCAACAGACTGTCATCTGTTCAGGTCTCTCTAACACAATTTGTCCGGGGAGCATTACAATTCCATTGAAAAGGTCAAAAAATGCATCGATAACTCCACACCCGGGAAACCGCCGTCGATTTTCCACAAAAATATTCACAGTCGGTGCGAAAAGTATTCGTACCGGTTAAAAAAAAAGTAACTATTGGATGGGCAAAAAAAGAAGTAATTTCGGTTTTCACTAATAGACAGTGATATTTTTTTTTTGTTTCAATAACTTCTGTTAACGTTATAATTTATTTCTTTCTGACATTTGACAACTATTATTTGATAATAAGATTGCAGAGAGGTTAAAATATTTTATTGATTAAAGTTCATTGTTCATCTTAAAATACCGAAACTACTTTCTTGCCCATTAAAATATTTTAAAATTAGACTAAAACAATTTTTCTTTTGGATATTAAATGTGGGGTGTTATAGCTTAATAACAAAAAGATTAGTATACTAGATAATGTGTAAATTATTTTTTTTTGTTGTTGATCGCAAGTGCGAAGAAACTGAATATCACAATTTTTATGTTTTTTATGTCACTTCGAAAGTTTAAAAAAACGGTATTCCGTTGTATAATAATTAATCGTCGGAATAAATTGTTACACGCGTGATAAAAGATCGTATAGCGTACTACCTTTGCCAGAGGACAAAGCTAGAACTTTGTACTTTCCGAACTTTCTAGGCCTATGGGTTCGAACTTCCGAAGAAAGCTGTTCTCGCGACAATGGTCCATTTTTCTCGAGGATACATCGCAGAATTTGAGGAAACGGCGCCATGTCGCTGATACCAGCCCAAAGCTGTGGGTTACGTATTTCATGCATGGCGCGAAACCTTTTCAGACGCTTCATCCACTGGCGTAGGAGGAAAATAAGAATGAGAATTCCCCTCGGGGGGATCGCGAGGGCACATCGAAACAAGTATTGCGTAACCCGAGAATTCATTGCGTTCCGTGCCAATTCTGTCGGCCCTCGCATTACATTTTGCAGCAACAAATTCTTTTTCCGCAGGATATTATACACAGACAATAATTAGTGGCACACACACTTTAAATCGGAATAAATTTTTTACAAACGAACCAAACGATTTCTGCTTTTCTATCAAGCCAGATCAGTTTACTAGAGTATGTATTTGTTGAGGCCAGCTTAGGGCATCTGGTGATGGCATGGGCATTGTCTTACGCTCTTGAGATGCTACACTGTAGAATTTTTAGCTTTAGGTACGGAGTGGCCTTGTCACCGTAATTTGGGCTATGGCCCAGTCGTCTCCATCTCAAGGCGTAACGGCAACCCTCGAAATTGCTTAGTTTAATTAATTATTAAATACCAGAGCCCTTTCTGCTTTGTCCTTTCTCGTGCGTGCTGATTGCCAGGGTCGCCGGATTTCCCAAGAATCAGGCCCTGGCAACGTTTCGCATTTTTTTATGGGTTTTCCAGATGTCCTCGGTCCTCCAGGCTGCATTTCTGGCCCATCTTGAGCTTCCGTCGCCGTCCACCCCCTTTTTTCATTTACCAACCAGGAGACATTTCGAGTTTAGGAAGGGAGAAAAATCCACAGATAGTGGGGAGTCTTGAGCCTTGCGTTCGGCTACACTTGGGACTTCCCTCAATTGAGTTCCAACTCTGTACATAGCACGTCGCGAATTTGTAGCTTACATTGAAAAATACAGTCCACTATTGATACTAAAACTTTAGTTTTTTCTCAATAAAAGAGGAAGAAACCCTCCTTTCCCGTAGTCGACACTTTGCGTGTGAATCTACATCTGAGGTCCGAACGATCATTTTTTGATCAACCGCGGGCAATAAACAGTATTGAAAGTTTTGAAAAAATTGCGTTTTCTTAATTCACAACTTTTTCATTTGAGCTTGTAACGAAAAGTTGAAAAATGTGTTTTGCAGATTCATATAGGTTATGTACATGCTGAAATTCTAATTCCACGACTCTGACCACTTGTTAAGTAACATCACTTGAAATTTTATTTCAAATAACATGTTATTTTATAATTATTTCGGTTGAAATTGTTGTTCGAAATTATATCAGCTGACCTGATTATCAGATTCGTGTCCAATTTATATTAATAACCCTTGTTGCATATGGAGGATAAATTCTTTGAACAAACTTGAAATATCGAAATAAATATTGAACATAAAGGTGGAAAATGAACTATTTCTTATTCTCATTTCAAATAAAATTTTCCCAGGTTTGGAAAATATAAAGAAAACGGTAAACATTCCGCGAATATATCACTCTTAACAGTATAGTAAAATTTCTTGTATCTGATTTATTCACATCTCTAACAAACGAGACTTCCTGTTTTCATAAATATAGATTGGATACGTGATTTGCTACTGTGCTCCAGGGAGTAAGTGACGTATATCACTGTTGGAAGTTTAGAGGCGTAATTCGATAAATTAATGTGATCATTTTGTCGCTCTTTCTGAGAATTAACAATTCGTTTGTTGAATAGGAACAAACACACGGTTCATCCATTTGCTTACAAACTTTCTGAATCCGTTTCTATCAAAAATATTTCGTACTTCCACGATATAAAAAATAACTGTTTTACATGATGAAATATTCCAAATAATTATTTTTATCTTAGAATTGACTCAGACAATTTAAAGAAACAATGGTTGTTCAATTATTTAATCATTATTTAACCACCGAGGGGTTATTAAATATTAATTTGTCAAACAATAAATTGTCAAATAATATGGACTTTTTACCCTAAGCAAGTTGACTCTGATATTTGTTGACATAACTTAATGTATGACAATCATAATTTATGCAAAAAAAGAGTTACATATCTCTAGGTCGTTACTACTAAATGAAAATTTATATGAAAAACGGAACTATTGACCCCATTCTCCTCGTAAAATAAAATAACAAATTAGTTGAAATAATTCATAACTACAAATTGCACTATCAAAGATGGTGGACGCTATTAGCGAGACGAGATATAATACAGTTCTGGTTGGCGAAAGTTTTCCATTAAACCCAAGGAGCCTACAAAGAAGCATGGCTCTGTTATTGAAGTTGCCGAATTCGCGGCAACTGGTGACCCTCGGTTACTGCCAATCCTTCTGACCACGGCACAGTCTAATATCTAGGGAGGAATTCTTGCTAACTTCTCCTCGCGGATCTCGAAAGTTCCGCGATGCCCAATTTCATCCACGCCGGGGATGTGTAAGACCAACATAAAACAAGGGCAAAGTCAAGGGGAAATAAACGGAAAAAATATAACCTCGTAAGCTGTTGCGGTTTCGGCCGTTACTCGCTGCAAATGAGCAAAGTTTTCGGGAATCGAGCCTACGAGATGGACGCAGCGCGGCGGCTGCGCACGCTTCCGGTTATCGGATAATGTGCAACGACGCCGCGTAGAACTCGCGCAACTGGCTTCGTTATCGTTCAACTACAGATCTGCATGCAAGATAAAAGTTGTTTACTCTAATTGCAGGACACGAGGCGCAAATAAAAATTTATCTGAAAATCCCCGAATTCCGAACTGATCTATACTACATACAATGTACCTTTCAAAAGTGTCCTCTCTTTAAGATTTTGATAAATATAAAACCCATAATCGATAATATCTAATATAATTTATTATTACTTATTTAATATAATTTAATAGTAACAGTCAAAAAGAAATAATTTATTATTTCCTTTATTGCAGAAGCTAAATGCGACTCGTTCGCAGCCGCACAAGTGGATTATGACACTTTAGTCGGACAAGTAGAACGTGGTCTGTATTCAGTCAGACGAGTAGAACGAGGTCCAACTCTCTGGCATGATAAATCGAATGTAACCAATTTATTACAATTTAAATAATCTGTTTCAGCACGAACCATTCAAATTAACATTAATATAAATAGATCAAATGAATGTTTGTAATTTTACAAAAGTATATATCATTGTATTTGAGAGGAGCCTGCACAATTTGCTTACTCGAAGAACATCTGTACAGCTTTTATTATTGAATCGATAATATCTATAATTTAATCCAGTAGAATATTAACTGTCAAAAAGAAATAATTTATAACACAACGTACACCATATTTGAAACAGTGATATTTTCTGTTATTCTTGAATTTTATAGTATACGATTCAGTTGAAAATAATTATATTTAATATTATAGATATTTAATAGATAGTATGCTTATTTAATAGTATAGTTATTTAATATTATAGCTATTTAATATTATAGTTAATCAATATCACAGTTATTTAATATTATAGTTATTTGATATTATAGTTATTTAGTATTATAGTTATTTAATATTATAGCTATTTAATATTACAGTTAATCAATATCAAAGTTATTATATAGCATAAGTTATAGTTATTTGATATTGTAGTTATTTAATATTATAGTTATTTAGTATTATAGCTATTTAGTATTATAGTTATTTAATATTATAGTTATTTGATATTATAGTTATTTAATATTATAGTTATTTCGTATTATAGTTATTTAATATTATAGTTATTTAATATTATAGTTATTTAGTATTATAGTTATTTAATATTATAGTTATTTTATATTATAGTGTGCACTATAAGTAGTTGTACTGCATATTATAATTGAAATAAAATGTTGTCGAAAATATTCATTCTTCATATTATAATTAGAATATGATGTATAACATAATTGAAAGTAGTCGCATGTTACATTATATTTAAAACCAACGCGCTGATATGCTTCTTTATTCTGCTTTTCTCTCTTCTTGTGTTTGACATTGCGATTACACCCACTGCGAGTACTTAGAACCAGCAAGTGGTGGCCATAAAAAAGGGAAACCGGAAAAATTGCAATGCACCCTGCGCATGTTAGATTCCCACTGCACGTATCGGTTGAGCAATTAATCATGTGCAGTGCGGCCAGTTGCGAAGTGAATTTACGAGAAACTTTACCGTGGCTTGATTAAGAAAATATATAGTGCGAGGTGTGGAATAATTGAGTTCGTGAAAAATGAGATCCCACGGACGTTTTTCTTTTACGTACACACCTTGTCGGGGAGACGAATTAATAAATAATAAAATACGATCCTTACACAGCGTAACGAGATTTTTTGACGAAAGCATTGTGCATGACAGCATGGAGCTTTCGTTTTGTACGACAATCTTACGGGTTTTTTTCCAGCTATTAATATTGCGATGGAAATGCGTGTGTGCAACTGACAACGTAAGAAGAAAGTCATTTTAATTAATGCATAATATTTCTACGTTTTTGGTTGAGATTTTTAATTCTATTAAATTATAACCATTTGGAAAACCTTAATTATTGATTTCATTTGTTTTTTGGTGAATCTTTAATTTGTATGTCGGTTTCCCCACTACCAGTTCACCGGTTCCCCCACTATCAACTATTTCGTATTGCCCCCACCGTGCTTTGTCTCAAGTCTCCCCTACCTCCTCCTACACTCCACAGTAGTTTGGTTGGGAGGAGCCTGGAGTAGGAGAGGAGCGTGGTGGGCAGGACCCAGGAGTAGGGAGAGGAGTCTGCAGCTCGCGAGCCGCAAGTTGCCCAGGCCTGTTTCATATCATAATATAATTCTAATTAGTGATTAATATTTGTGGGATCAGGACCCCCCAGACCAACAAAATACCGTACGGAGATTGGGAATAATGGGAGTGTTCCGTGGGTGAGCGCGTTAGCCGATCGGCTACCAGCAGAAAGGCCCGGGTTCGATTTCCGCTGGCGCGGCGGTTCTCTCATTTTTCCTAAACTCCTACATATTTCTACAGGTTCCGGTAAGTTTGAAATTTTGTATATATTTCTATTTTATTGTAATTCTTAAGCTTAGCCCTCTCAACTAGCGAACGCTATTTGGACTCAAACACAGATACATAATAAATAAAATCTTGTACTACGATAGATCTGTCAACACCTATTAAAATATGTGTTCGTTACGTAAAATATGAACGACACAGTTTGAAACTTCGTTTATCTTCAATTTTAATGTTCAGTTACGCAATAATAATTTTCCCATATTTTCTGTATTTTACACCGATAATATCAGTTGAACCAGTTACCAAAAATTATCAAAAAAGTTGTTGAAAGCGCTTACCAGGGTCTCTTTTAATCAAAGTTGGACAGAGTTTAGGGAAAAAATATACCGGATATAATATTATTTAAAAAGAAAAGAAAAATTAGGCGAGGTACGATTAGAAGAATATAAAATTTCAATTCCGGTAGTAAGCAAAAGTCTAATATTATTTAAAATGTGTAGAAGAATTTTTTTTAATTTCAACGAATAAAATACGATGTAATGCTTCATCTGTTTTGAACTTTAAAGAAATCTAATGGGAACATTCATTTTTGCATGGGTAGAGCACTATAAAACTGTATCAGACCTCTCTACCGTGTTGCGCTGCATTCGTAAACATTGAATAAGGGAACCACACGGAGTCTTCTGTTCCGGGAATCAAATTCCATGTCTGTACACAGATATCAAACTATCCATCCACCGTAGTTAAATGAAATGTTTCGTAGATTCCGGCGCATCCCCGGACCGCATCGAGTAAAATGCAATTCCTAAGATGATTTGAAAGGAGCGCGATTTCACCTCAGCGCGCGGAGAATACTTTTGTCTCGATACCGTCCTCGGAGCAATGAAAATTCGAAAATCAATATGCTCCGTATCGTCGCGGAGCGTGCACGATGCATTCCCTCCAGTGTTCCACTTACTTTTCTAGACTGTGTCAGCGTTATATCCCTAAATGCAATTTCGGATAAACATGTCAGAAATTCACGAATAAAGGACAGAATGCGAAATTTCCAGTATCCATCCTCTATGGTTCCGACGACCATTTCTCGTGCAATGTTTTTTTGATCTTACAAGTAACACTACCCAACTGATACTCACTGATTTGAATGAAATTTAACTTACTTATTAAACACCGAAAAATATTAAACACGTGTTTTTTTGTTTCGGCTAAATACGCTTTTTAAACATTTGAAACATTTGTGGCTAATTATATCTTAAAGGACACAGTTTCTGCAAAAAAATGCTAGATCCAGAGTTGTACAGTTCAGAGTGATGCACTTGATGGCGTCCTTGAAATCGACCTAGAGGTCGATTTTCAAGTTCATTTGAAAACCATTTTGCTTTTCACTCCGAGAATCGATGGAGCGTAAAATTTTACAGAGCGTTGATGGTTTATAAATGAAACAAATTTCTGCAATTTAAAATTGTTCATTGATTCAACCAATTAAGGCAAGATCAATCAATAATTCGATCAATAAAGAAATTAAAAGTTTATTATTCATTCAAATATGGCAAGATGTGTGATCGAGATCGAGCCAGTGAAGGCAAGATTTAATAATTTTTTTTCATATATGTCTATGAATACAAATTTTTTTTCAGAAATTGTATCCTTTAAGAAATAATTAGCCACAAACATTTCCATCTCCAGAGGTTGAGGAGTGCTTTCTACCCCTAAAAAGCGTATTTAGCCGAAACAAAAAAACACGTATTTAATATTTTCCGGTGTTTAATAAGTACGTTAAATTTCATTCAAATCAGTGAGTATCAGTTGGGTAGTGTTACTTGATAGTGACAAGTCATATTTTACGTACCAAATGACTTGTAACAGTCGTGGTCAAAATTAAGTGGGCAAGACAAGGCGTTAATTTGTATATTATAACCTTAATAATTTTAATTTTTCATATCGGAAATATTTTAATTTTATCTATTTCAAATATACTTAATAATAAATATTCCGTTATATCGATCGCAAAAATTTTAAATAAATTATCCGTAATGTCAGCGCTACAGGTTCGATCCATACTTAATAATCTTTCCCTTTTATCAAATTTTTTATTTTTTCTTTCGATAGTTTTCTCAGTTTATGAATTTAATGATTTTGTGATTTATTTTAATGGATTCATTATAAATATAATTTACGTATAGTTAATTTTACATTTAATTTCAACTTAGGGTATTATAAAGTGAGTGCAAAAAGTATTCATACACTTCTCAAAACTGCATAATTTTTTTGAATTTTTTGGTGATGTTAGGAGGATTAATTTACTAGTTAATGTGTAAATAATAGTTTTTAAAAATTATTACTGGTCACATTTGCAAAGCAAAATGTAAAGGTCGCGTTTTTTAAATTTCTTATCTGTACCCGTAATAAAAATTTAAAACATTTATTTTGTATATCTAAGTAAGTTGTATACACGTACAAAGTTCCATTGAAATCGGTTGACGTATAAAAAAGCTATGGGCATTGTAATATGTAAAAATCTTTGAATTTAGGGCTTGCGATTCATTTAAATCGCAGATTCTCTACAAATTTTTGCTGTTTTCAATGAACTATATTCATAATAACCTTGATCGATTTCGATGAAACTTTGTGCATGTATGTAACTTACTTAGATCTACCAAATACACCTTCTAAATTTTCATTACATACACAGATAAAAAATTTAAATGTCGAGACTTTTACTTTTTCTTACGCCAATGCGACTAACAATTTTCAAAAACAATTATTTACACATTAGCTGGTAAACTAATCCTTCTAACATCTCCAAAAAAGTCGAATCGTATGGTCCAATTTTAAAAAAGTTATTCAGTTTTAGAGTGTACGAATACTTTTTATACTCACTGTATGTATACATGTATAACATTAAAATTTCTTTTTAGAATTAATAAATTTTATATCTTTTAATTGCAACAAAAATTAAGGTAAAATATAGTCAATGATTTTCTTAAAAATAAATTTTCCAGTTGAAGAAATACAATTAATTTAAAATAAAATTCGTAATTTCCTAATGGTAAAAGAAAGTTTTACAGCCACAGGTACGTTTCAAATACATTACAAAGGCAAAATATGTCAAAAATCTAGAAAAGCATTTCGACGTAACCGCGATGCGCCGAGTTGTCGATCGGTGCGCACTGCCACACGTATTGTATTTGCTCAAAATTAGAAAATCGAACAGTTTCGAGAATCCTTCCACCTTTCGGCAGGTTCGATATATTAACAATTGAAAATCCGAGCTCCGATGCTCGGAGCGTGCAGTCGAACTACAGTCATGCGAGCCCCACGCATATTGTCAAAAAAAACAAAGGACAATGCTCCCGACATGGCATACCCTTTTCAGTTTGTTGCTATTGTTCTTTTGCAGCCCTGAGCGTGCTAAGGTGTCTGGACTTTTTTGAAATGTAGTATACAATAAATTTAGAATCCAAATCAATTTTAATACTTTATTAGTCGTCTTCTTCAAATTTAAAGAAGTTAAAAGGGTTGTTGTATTGTTAACCAATTACAATTATTTATGAAAGAAATCATTCAAAAGTTTCAATGATTCCACAAATAGTTATATTATTAATAATTACACATTAACACGTTCGTCGCCGCGTCACCCAAATATGGGTGACGCTCTTCTTGATCAAGTTAAATACGATTTTAGTTGGATTTTTAAAAGAAATTTAATGGAATAATCATTGAAATATAAATGTAGAATATACAACATAAAAGTATTAAAAATATACACGTTATACTGTTACGGCGGCTGGTCACTGTGAAGTCGCCGTAATGAAGAATTGCCCGCGGTGGACAACCCTTAAGGAAATAAAAAAGTGCCAGAGGGGTTGTCACGAAAGCTGTTGACGAGCCGACAGTTGAGAGTTGCGATCGAATTGTCATACGGAGAAGATCGTTAGAAAACGCCGCTACAGCTTCGCTAATTAATATCTGTTGTATTGTTTAGTTGTGTATTCTATTCAATAAACAGGAGAGCGCGATGCCGCGACGTGTGACGCGCCCGTCTACGCGGAGTGCCTCCGAATTACGCAACAATACTATACGTTTTATTAATTTATATTTAGGATAAAATATTACATTATACTATGTCGCATGGTATTCGTTAAAACATTTTGTCGGATTTGGACCCCACAAGAAATTCAGCCGAATCGCGGTGGGCGACGAACGTGTTAAACAATCGCATTGGCTTCAATAATCGAGTTGAGGGTGAATATAGAAGGGAATATTTTTATACACTAGACAACTGTTTACGGTGGATAAAAAATTTCCAAGAACAGCGTATACAATATTATTGAAGGAAATAGTGAGAAATAGTTCAAAGGCTTCGGAAAAATTGAAAAGTGCTGAAGGGGAGTCGTCCTGTGTAAGAAGAATCGCTCTTTGTGCTTTGATCGCGTACACGTGCACTTACACAGCCGTGCACGTGTAACTCGGCTAACTGGGGTTCAAACCGTCGATACGTCGATTTTCAACCGTTAACATTTCAGAATCTAAGCCCTGTCGAAGTATTACTCACAATTAACCAATTTCGATGAAATTCTCAGTATATGACTTATTCGAACGTACACATTTTTAAAAATTTCAATACAGGCCCAGATAAAAAAATTGCAAAAATCAAATATTACTACATGTTTTAATCGCGATTCTGACCGAATGAAATATTTTCAAAATTTCCATTACACTGAACGAATCCTCCCAGATATCCAAAAATATACTTCCTTGGATGGGCTGATTCCTGAGGTCAGTTGAAGTAACTTTTTCCTTTGCGCAAATGTTCTCCGCGGCATTGTTCAAGAGTTATTAACGAAAAACGCGGGCCAATCGAAGCGTAGTGGGCGGATTCCGGCTTGGCCAATGCCAACGGCACTCTCAGTGCGAGCCGCTAGTAGCCGCGCTCTGATTGGTCCATGTTTGTCGTTAATAACTCCTGAACGAAACCTCGGAGAACATTTTCGCAAAGGAAAAAGTTACTTCAAATAACTTTGGGAACTCCATCAAGAGAGTAGAACAGAGATCATCCCTTTCAAGGAATAATTTTTGGTGCGCCCTCTGCATACAGAAAAACCGAAGGTCCGTTTGTAAAAAAGTTATTCTGATATAAAGTGTGTGTGATTATGTGTATCACTGTATAATAAACTATGTTACAGTTTCCCCGATTAGAAATCCCAAACTCAGGAGAATCGTGGTGATTCATTTAGCCGAATTCAACTGAAACAGGATAATGGACTCATTATCGTACCCTTTTCATACTAAAACCTTTTCTCCGTGGAATTCAGGTCAGCTGATAGAATGGCGCGAGTCCTTTCGTTCTTATCATATACAAGCGACGCAATCGAAGATGGCTATTTGAGCATTACCATTTTATGTCTCGTATCATTTACTATCGCCGTGTCGTTTCTTACGGTAGTTATTGAAACTCGATGGAACAAAATAACCAGGCGTTCGGAACGCGGATAATTTCGCATAAGCGTCGAGGTTCGCACGGTCTTACGCCGATTTACAAGAATTTAATTCGCCAACTTATCGATCAAATTTTGTGTTAAGCAAATCGTCATCGTTGTAGTTATGATGCATGGCATACGCACATAAAAACCAGTACATTTAACCCAGATTCTCATCCAGGTTAATTAATTCTCAATAATTAGTATACTTGAACGCTTTGCGCACGGCTCTTTGTAAAGTGTGTACCTATTTCTTTCACCTCCATTTACCCAGTCGACACATACGAGGTAATACCTTTTACTCCAAAAATTGAATTTATCGACGAAATATTTATTTTTTCATTGCCGCCACAAGTAATTCACAACTAGTTGTGTAAACGTGAAACGATTATATTTCAATTTACACAAACATTTAATTTATATTTTCAATATAAGTGCAGGGCGTTCCGCTTAAAACATCACACCTAAACTTGACCTTTCCAAGGTCACTTATGTCTGTACGTATACGCATATAATTAATTCTAATATATGTTACAGTATTCTTTTATTCATGAATTAATAGTTAATGCATAATGCATTGCTTGGAATTTAAAAAAATAAGTTCGTTTGTTTTTGTTAAAGGATAGAATGTTGAATGTAAATATGCAAACAGATCATTAAAGTATTATCTGTGGTTTCGTTTACACAATCTACGTTTTCAAAAAACGTATCAAATCTCCCCTGTATTATTCATGAATGAATGTATGCATTATGCATACAAAATGAGAGGGTTCAAAAAATTAAATAATTTTATATGACACTGTAATTAATATGTCAATTTAACATCGTTTGCTATGTACATAATTTTATACTGTGTCAGATTACATTATTTATTTCAGCAGTACGATAAAATGGGTGAAAAGTACAATTTCCAGTAATGCTGTGTTTTCCATTAATACGACAATTTGACATTTTTTTAAATAGAGCACAAGGTCGCGTTATCCAGGCGAGGAAAAACTTATTTTATTTCTGTGTGCGTGTGCGTGTGTGTTTCATGAAATCGGCATCCAAGCCGTCACGAGCCAGCAAAAGTCTTTGCAATTCCAATGTTATGCATACCATCTGCATACCACTTGTGACATACAAAATACAGTATGATTTTCTTGTGACGGCGTGCGTACCTCTCGTGAAACTGGTTCCAGCATCCCGTACGTAATTAAACTTTACGCGGAGTAACACAATTTTAATACCTGAAATATACGTATATATATCTGTATGCACGAAAATACCCAGTATTTTCTGAATTTTTTAATATTCATATCTATTTGAATTAGATAAACATCGAGCACGATGTAAACCCGTGAATTTTGAACCAAATTGAATTCGCCCGGGGCTCGATATAAAATCGAGGCTATTTCTGATTGAAGCGTTTTAAGCGAAGTGGGAAGTTATTTATAATCTACTTTCGCGATATGAATAAGCTGAACGTCAATATTTTGTAACAATTTAACAATTATTTACACACGTGTGAACAGTTTAATTTGGATATTCTGATCAATAATTTTTGTTAAATATTTTACCACATTAAATATTGCTCATAATTTTGAAAAAATTGTTTTGTACTCTTCTTATATGTATATTCAATTTTGTTACATGATTAAAGAGAAAGTAAAAATTTATTTTTAACATTTTTACTCGATTACAACTCAAAAACCAATTAACCAATTTCGATGAAATTTTCAGCATGTGTATAAATTAAACGAATCTACAGAACACATCGTTTAAATTTTCGTTACAGATTGAAATAATAATATTTTTTTCGTAATTCCGACTGAACACAATTTTTCCAAAATTTTCGTTACGTCATCTACTGAACCAATTCTTCTGGCTTGTCAGAAAAAATTAAATCATTCGGTCCTTTTATAACGAAAATTATTCTGATTTGTGTGCCATCGGTTACACAACTGCCGTATGTATGATTATAATAAATGCTTGATTTGTTAATATTTTTTTCCAGGGATAGTATACAGGGTGAGTCTCGTAACGTGACGATCTCAAATAACTCGTATATGTTGTACGAAGAAATGTTTTCAACAAAAGTTGTATAGTTTCCTGGAGGACTTTTTTGTTATTTTTCTTTTTATCGAGATATGAGGGTCACCTTCAGTTTTTGAATTTCAAATTCGGATAAATTACGAAATTCTGCGTAAAAAAAGTATTACAGAAAGTGGGACTTAAAATGAATAATTTTAAAAATTATTAGAATTATACATATGTGTATTAAGAATGATTAAAAATAAAAGCAAAGTAATAAAGAACAAATTAGAGCACTGTATGTCTCCCAGGAAAGCATGCAACTTTTGTTCGAAAGATTTTTTTTAGTACAACAAATAACTTACGAGTTATTTGAGATCGTATAACACACTGTATAACACATCCTCTATACTGTAAGTATGCGATAGCTTGTTGTCAGTAGGCAAAGTGTTAATAAATACCGTCTCCACATGCGCCGGCAACGCTAACAACGCGTTCTAAGCTCACGTGTCCCCAAAGGCCTCGAAGAATGGCGAAATTGGCCCCGGGCTCCGGCTAATGAAGCAAAGCAAAGAGCTTTGTCCATTCGATTTGCGGCTCTGTTAAAAAATTGAAAAGCGACCTATACCGCCCGAACGCACATCGTGCGCCGGGCTACTGTCTAACCAGAAAAATTCTCCATTGTTCGGGTTGCGTTTGCCTGGGCGATTTGTGCCTTGCCGTCATCAAAAATACACGCTCCACGGAAACATTCGGAAGAACAATTTTGACATTTTAGCGAACCATTGTGCGTCATTATGACGCGGTAATCGCGTAGCCACGTCGTTCCATCGATCGGGGACTACTCTTGTATTATAGGTTAGTTATAGTTACATGTTTGCCTCCTCCATTTTTTTCTCTTCTTTTCTGATGGTGCACTAATAGCAGTTGATTGGCTTCGAAGAAATAAATAAGCTCCGAGAACGTGGACGCAAATCGTTCTTGGGGAGACGCGGATACCTTTTGTATGGAAAAACATTTTATACTGACTGTTATTTATCAATTTGGAATATTTATTGAGATTTATATTGCTTTATCAAATTGGGATTTATATTGTTTTATAAAAATCAAGAGACTGAATTTATTTAGGTTTCTCGATATGTGTGTGAATTAATAATTACAATAATTATTATACGAACAATGTGAAACCGAAGTTTGTTTTAGATTCTACTGGTATACTACAGGAATAATTTTCTTTTTCTTTTATTGTTTATCGATATTGAATTTTTATTCAAATGGTGAGAGTTTTTTACTCAACACTATTAATATGAAAATAAGCAATTTGGGATCCTGACAAGAACCAGGCCAATTATCAATATTTTTAATAATATTTTTATTATTTTTTCCTATGTGAATATTTATTTTTCTTTTTTGAATATTTATTCATATTGTTAACATTATCCAGTATAGCTTACATAATAGTAGTAAATACATATCAGTAGTCTACTTTGTATATTAACAATGTTCAAATAGAAGAAGTTTTCGTGTATTGTGGAACGTGCTGTAGTTCTACTATTAGAGATATGAAAAGTACTTTGTTGTAGTAAAATAAGCGATACAAAGCGATATTCGATCAGAGAACTCGAACGCCTCTTTCCTTTATTGCAGAAGCTAAATGCGACTCGTTCGCAGCCGCACAAGTGGATTATGACACTTTAGTCGGACAAGTAGAACGTGGTCTGTATTCAGTCAGACGAGTAGAACGAGGTCTATCTCTCTGGCATGATAAATCGAATGTAACCAATTGATTACAATTGAAATAATCTGTTTCACCACGAACCATTCGAATTAACGTTAATATAAATCGATCAAATGAATGTTTATAATTTTACAAAAGTATATTTCGTTGTATTTGAGAGAGTCTGCACAATTTGCTTACTCGAAGAACATTTGTATAGCTTTTATTGTTGAAGCAAAAAAGTTCCTGAAGTGATAAATTTGTATTTCTCGTTATTATATTTTTCGATACGTTGATTTTGGGATTTTTTTTTACTATGAAACAGCAGAACCGGTTTCCATTCAACTCCAGTGTGTGTACACTTTTCATTTACGTTTTGACAGCAGCCATAAATTTTTAGACGACAGGAGAACTAAAAACCGAGATTGTTATAAATGAGTAAATAAATTCTTGGAGGAAGGTGCCCAATGGATCTGTTATAACATTCCGTTTTTTCTGTGACGTACTGCAAAACGATTTCTGACGGTGCTTCAGCGTAAATTTGTTTTTTTTTTATTATTTATATATCATATGTGTTTATTATATTATATTTTTGTTAAATTTTTATTTCTATTGTTACCGTTCCGTAACTTCTATACGATGAAATATTAAACATTGAGCTTGTCATGCAATTGAGAATATCGTTGAAAAAGAATTTATTTAGAAAATTTCCCATAAAAATACGTTTTCGATCGGAATAAATTCTTTAAAAATGTGTCGGTACAATTGAGCCACCACCGATGCTTCGCCGCATCAACAAGAAAATATTTGACGAAACGATTTGATTTTGCAAGGGGCACGCGAACGGCAAAGGTGGCGATTTAATTAACAAATTTGTAGAACGAAATTAAATACTTCAAACGACCTATCGACTGTCCATTTCCAATATAGAGGACGTGTGTTCGGTATACGTATAGCGTTGAATGCTGATTGATTTTTAAATCACTCGGTTTTTGTATCGATGTTGCTATGACCTAGTTCGTCATTCTCGCTACACGATAGAATCTGTATTCTTGATCTTCAAAACTTGGAATAATAATAAATCAAAATCCGTGAAACGTTGAGCGAAAAAAAATTAATCTCTATATTTATCTAAATTGTTATCTAACGTGACCTTTGTATGTAGGTAAAAAATGGTCAATTCCATAAGTAATAAATTCTCTGAAATCTCACCCTCAAATTATGTAAAATTAAAAAATTCCTCTCCCCCTTCCTCCTTTCCGCTAAAATACTAATTTAATTGTAGACGAATTTCACAGGAAAAAAAATTATTACGTTGTATGATACTTTCAAAACCATACATCTTTCATTTCAAGCATATTTTCATATAACAAATGTAATTTAGGTGACACAATTACAATAGCTGAATTATTCTGTACACGATAAATGAACATAGAATTTTGATAGGAGAACAATATTTAACGAAACACAGTCCGTTATTGCATTTTTCCTTTCAATAGAAAATTCGCTGGAATTTTTTCGAAATTCACAAAACGAGTGTTTGCAATCAATACGTGTGAAATCTGATTTTACAGAATGCACAAACATTTGGAGGGCTGACTCACGCTATGCGCATGTACAGTTGACATTCCGGGACGTTAATATTCATCATCATTATAATCGAGTGTGGAATAGAACTTGTCACACTAGGAAGTGGAAATGGTGTATACTTACGAAGTAATCAGCTTCGGTGAATTACTTGGCTTACTATATGTATGTACCTGTATAGCAAATGGGCGGGTGTTACATGAAGCACGCGAAATTTTCAGCTGATGGCTACAATGCTACAAAGTAGCTCAGCCAACTGTAAAACGTATTTACTACTTAATGTACATAATAATTTCAAAGGGATAATAATTAAGTTAATATACAAAATAAATTATTTGGTCAAGAAAACTCCTTGGCAATGAAATCGCTGTAAATTATAAATAAATTAAAGAAATGTGCATAATAATTTTGAAAGAAATAATAATATACAAAATAAATTGTTTGGTCAAGAAAAATTATAAGTAAATTTTAATACTTAAATATTATTTATAATATTTAAATATAATTTAGTATACTGTAAATTATAAGTAAACTAAATAAAAAAACACACATATTCCAATAATATTATTAATTTTTTGGTTGGACATTATTTTCTAAGTTAATACAAATTATATCTCGGGCAAATACAATAGCTCGCTAATAACCCATAAAGTGGTTGATGCAACTATAAAAAATTTTTGGGAAAAAAACGAAGAAAACTTAAATGTCTAAATTAATATTAATTATATGAAAAATATCATTTACAGAAATGATATGAAAAAATCATTTATAGAAAAAACTTTTTGGATTGTTTAACGATATTTGATACGACTAACGGACGGCAGATTTTTTAAATTGCTAAAATGAGATGACATCAGGTGTTCCCTCCCAGTATTACCATGACAGCGTTCAAACTGTAGGAACGCTGACGGAAATGAACCTTCACAGGGGCCAAAACTGAGACAAAAATTTCTGGGGGACTTGTTCCTCTTCGAGACAGCATTGTTCTTCTAGCCGCGCTTAATGAACGTCGCTATACATGCAGTAAATAGATGTTCGCTTGTGTCTCGTAAGCTGCTGAGGGAAATACACTGGAGCTTTCAGTATTCAAATTAACTTGAAATCGTTCGAATAAAGGAATCTATGTTCTGAAGATATTATTTCGCTGAACGAAACAATAACAATTCGCGAGAAATGCGTACTTGGTTAATTATTATATTTAGTTATTTATTAATTTAATCTTTAATTTATTGAAATAAAAAATGAATTCATTATCACTGATTCTAAATTACATTTACTTAATTAACAATCATTTTAGTCTACCTTGCTAATACCAACTTTCATTTAGTTAATTAATTTAATTACGTAATAAACGTGCAAAATTAATTAATGTTTTATGGTAAGAAGGGTAACAAAGGATTCATAGGAATTTAAATTTTCATAATCAAGAATATCATCAGTAAATATCGACATTACAAAGAACACATAATATATATATTGCATTTTTTTTTATTAAGATTTTGTTATATTTTTTAATATTAAACGTCAAGGTGTATAAAACAGTAAAGAATATTTTGACAATTTTTTACCGAAAGTAAACAACTCAGCACTTTTCAACCTGTGGGTTCGAAGGAGTCACCCTCTACCCCCTAATATTCTTAGGGTTGTGTCAATGTGCTAGCTTTGTGTAGAATGTTGTCACGATAGTAACGACAGTATCGATGCTTTTTTGGGCCACTGTAGTCGAGCGGGTTCGGTACAATTGTCGAAAACCGTGCCCGACTATTAACTGCTCGAGACAGCGAGGTTTTTCAAGAAAAAAGTACCTACAGTGATGTTGGCAGCAGCGAGCAAGCATCAGGAACAACCAATCTGGGGGAAATTGCACCCTTGACCCGGCCATGTTAATTCGCGTATCCCGTTCCGTCCGTTCCGTTCCATTCCGTTGCGTTCCACCAAGGTATATAGGTGAGTAGGTGAGTTTCGGTTGATGGGGCTAGTTATTCGAATACGACTACGCGAGTCTGTACACGCTCGTGCCGGCTTCATTATTTCATAAAAAGCAGAAGCAGATGTCGTGCGGAAGTAGTGAAACACGCGAGCCACGTTACTGTGTTGATCGAAAGAGCACGCGACCGTCCGACGAAAAATCCTCGATTTTTCCGTGCGACTATCGATAAACCGAACGCAACAATGTGTGCGTATCTAGCGAAACACCAATCGACTTATTAGTCTCGCTTCACTTCTTCCTTCTTCTCCAGTTATATTGAAATTAAGTGTTGTTAAATAATTTTGCAGTAGTACATATTCATACGATTCCCAAATTCAAATAAAAGTGTAAAACTTCTATTTCTCATGACATATTTTCCTTGCTCATACGGGGTGTCCCAAAAATATCGGAAAACCTTGGAAGGGCTGGTTCCCGAAATCATGTGAAGTAACTTTTGCCTTTGCGAAAATATTCTCCGCGGCGTCGTTCAGGAGTTATTAACGAAAGACGCGGACCAATCAGAGCGCGTCTACAGTGGACGAATTCTAGCTCAGCCAATGCCGACGCCAGACTCACCGCGAACAGTTGTAGCCGCGCTCTGATTGGTCAGTGTTTTTCGTTAATAACTCCTTAAAGAATCGCTCCTTTCAAAATTTTCCGACATTTTTGGGACACCCTGAAAATATAAACTTTAAATTAAAAATTTTTATTTTATATCATTTGTAACATATAATATAATTATATTTTATCTTGTCTGTGTCTATAATAAATTTTATATAATATAATTTTATAAAATTTAAATTTTATTTTCCAAATTCAAAATTTGAATTTAAAATTTATATTTTCCGATCAGTGTCATTTATATATTCTTATATCGCCTTATAAAAATGACAAGGTCGAATTTATCAAAATCTTATAAAACTTGTATTAATAGTATACATCAAAATAATAATTTCCTTCAGAAGCAGTTTTAATAATTTTGATATACAAACAAGTTTCACACCAGTGTTTCCATAAACAACACAATTTCCTGAAATTTTAAAGAGCATTCCTCGAAATGCCCCCTAAGTAAACTGCAAGTCGAAGAATAAATTAGTATTACAAGTTTCGTTATTCCATTCGTATTCAGTATAAAATAGAAATTGGTATAAGTTACTTGCAGAAAGTAATTTAAAACTGTCCAAGAAACACGAAGAATAATTTCCACCGGTACATAAAATGTGATACTCCAGAGAATATTATTGGAAATCATTAATCGTGAACACACTCTGAATAAGTAATCGAGAATTTATTATAGCGATACACGAATGCAAAGTAATATTTGTTGGCGATGTAAATAAATCTTTATGAAGAATGTAAAGAAATATTTAAGAAGAATGTAAAGAAATGTTTATGAAGAATGTAAAGAAATATTTATGAAGAATGTAAAGAAATATTTATGAGGAATGTAAAGAAATATTTAAGAAGAATGTAAAGAAATGTTTATGAAGAATGTAAAGAAATATTTATGAAGAATGTAAAGAAATATTTATGAGGAATGTAAAGAAATATTTTTGAAGAACGTAAAGAAATATTTATGAGGAATGTAAAGAATTATTTATGAAGAATGTAAAGAAATATTTATGAAAATGTGAAAATTAAATAGAATTTTAAAAAATTCAATAAAGGCAACATTATTTGTAAAATTAAGAAATGTTGATTAGAACGAACAGAGAATACACTCGGAGTAAATGTTAATATTCGAAATCGAAGCACAGAAGTCGATGTAAATTGAAAATCACTTTTAGGCGAAATCATAAATACATTACCAGAAAGTGGTTTGAACTGATGCCGAGTACTTTGAAGTGTTCCACTTAATGGATTGATTCCATTATCCATCTCCTGTCGTCGAAAAAAAACGCAATTATTCTTCCCGAGTAGAAGAGACTTGTTCCTTTTAAAATGCAATACAAAGAAATTCGATTATTTGCCAGTCAATGTGTAATTGAAGTCAGCCACAAAGACGCTGAACCGCGGAGAAAGCACGGAGAACCACGGAGAAGCTCTTCTTTATTGGAGCATGCTAATTCAATATTAGGAAGTGAAACATATTCTTCAGAATTAATTGCTATGCCGCGCGTACAGGGTGTCTCACTTAAGTGGGACTCCCAGAATATTTCCTTTAATTTTCTTTCATTTTGCCAAGATAAACAATTGTTTACGTGTACTTTGAATGGTATCAAGTGACCGGTATCCCGCAAGGGTTGTTTTCTTTTAAATTTTGTTTTTTTTCTGTGACACTCCGAAGACGAAGGTCAAACTTAAATTTCGTTTGCAAGGAGAATGTAGGCTTATACCATTTAAATTGCATACAAAAAATTGTTTAGTTTGTCAAAATTAAAGGTGATATTCACACTTAAGTGAGACACCCTATATATTTAAACATCCACGGAATTATCAATTACATGCAGGAATATACTGTATTCTTAAATAACAATTCTGCAACAACGATCTCACGTGTTTTGGACTTATGTACTTTACAATACGTCCCTTTGAATGCAACAAGAGGAATTTCCATACTCTTCAATGAGGGTTGTTTTGTGTGCCTGCGGGTAGCCCCGTACATGCGGGTGGCTACTTTGCCCTAACTGAATCGAACACTTGTAAACATATAAATACAGTGACGGGCACCTGCTCTTATTCAGAAATGCGACAAATTAACATTCGTGCGTAACTCGAAAAACTTACAGCTGGGTATACCAATTTATACAGGGTTTTTTAGACTGTTTATAGCAATTTAGACTGGTTTTAACCTTTAGAGGGCCGAGCATTTTTCCGTTAAAAATGTTTTTTATAAATTTTGTACAGTGTGAGGCACCTAATACACTTGAATACCTCGATCGTTGGTGATAAAAGAAAAATGTGTCTGCCGAAATTTGCGTTAATAGTATTTTTGTAGGCCGACGCGTAGAGGGCATATGAAGGTCAAGCTCCGTTTTTTAAATTAGACTGATATACTTTTTTATGTACCATCTAATAGGGCGTTTTAAGACGCGTACAGTGACCTAGGACTCAAGGTCACGCAAGATCGTTCAAGGTCAACTGCGATGGAAAATATTTCACGCGAAATGCAATTGCTCAACTTTTACAATTACAGCACAGAACCTTCTGAATTGGATATTCTGAATTTCTGAATGACTGTTAAAATAAAAATATACTCACCATTGCGTCATGTAATGAGTGCTGATGATGTAAACAGGGGATGACGTGCGATTACTTTCGGTGCCGTTCAGGCCAATTTCCGTTCCGTTCAGCTCCATTCCACCGAGTGAAGATTGCGGTGGCAGCAACTTTACAGTGTCACTGACACCTTCCTCTTAATGTTCGATCATCTCTCGAGCATTCTGTAAACAATGCAACAACGCATTATGCATTATGCAGCTAAACATATTCAGCGAAACGCCGTTTACATGAATCCCTCGTGTAACAAGCATTTCGCATAACTAGGTCGTTCATATACGTTCACCTAATTCTCCCCTCTACCGATAATATTCTTTGACAAGTACACAGCGGAGGGTTATACGTTTATGATAAAAATTGGTAAGTTCAATTTAACGCAAAAAACAGATATAAAAAACAAATTAAGAGTTTCAACGTATTAGTATCTGTACTTTCTCGTTATCTTTATGTATACTTTAGCTCCATATTTGTCGAACGTTACTTTATATCCGTGGTCAGTGAATTTTACCACAGATAATAAATTGGTATTTAAATCAGGGACGTACAACATATTTTTTAACCTGACTGCAGTCTCAATTTCATCCTGCTTCATTGGAATGAATGAGGAAGAAACATAATGAGTGAGAGACAAAATTTATAACGTGAATTATAAAATGAGTGTCCATGAATGAGTGTGCAATGGATAAAAGAAGAACGTTTTTTGTTTAAAAGATTTGCCAGTCGTTATTTACATATCAAAGAGTGAACATCGTTTGATTTCCGTTCTGTTATATTAAATATTATATTAAATATTATATTTATAAATCGATCCACTGCTTTTACAGTATCAATTTATTAAAATTATTAAAGGAACAAAGAAATTTCTGTTTGAATCCAGCCGATTGTAATTGATGAGAACAATTTTTTAAAATAACTTTTGAACCAGTGAATTCCTAACATTAAGACTTGAATTTTCGGCATATTCTCGCCAAGATCTACAGGATCGCATGAAAAAAGTATTAAAATTTTTGGTGTCGCAAGGTGAAGTTTAACCAAGTTTTATAGTTTCACAATAAAAAAAATAGGAAAGTGATCCTCTGAAATATCTAAGTAAAGTAGTTGCAGCAAAAATGATCATATTTCGGGTGTCTGTGTGATCTGAACCAATATTTAATCATGTTTCCGTATTTCTAACGTAATATTAAACTATACCATATTGTTCAGGAGAATCATCTTTGTCGCTGTTGAAGCACAAACCGTCCAAACGACTGAACAAGCAGATTCCAATCTATACTATCCCCGAAAGTCTCGATATAAAGTCGTATTAATGACAAACTAAATTGTCCGTATATTAATCGTTGCGCCCAATTAAGAGTAGACAATCACGAAATTATATTTCAAGAATGAACATGCCGCGCGTATGTGTGTATCACCGTATTGATTGCGCATCGAGCAATTACGAATATTAACGAAATTGGTTTTCCATTAAAATGATGAATAGGAAAAGTGTTATAGATCACGTATAATCCCGCGACGGTAGACGCGAGTCGAATTGGAACTTCTTGTGCGGTTCGTAATACATAAACTAGTGAAATTAATTCTAGACACTTTGAATAGAAATATTCTTTATTTCATATTTGTGCAGAAAATATACGTATAATATTTTTATTGTAATATTTTTCGCATGATTTGACTTGTAAATGTTCTAAAAATTGAATTTTTAAAAATCTAAACTGTGTTGTTGTCTTTATTTCTACGCTTGGCAACACGAAATGTCGCATGATGTGAATACATAATAATAAAATATAAATAAATAACAAATACCTCCTTTGATGTGTTGAAATTGTAATTTTTATTGTGTATTAAACATATAGCTGTAAACTATAAACGGTCTTTATACTGATTTTTTTTACAAAAGCGACGCCCTAAAATTAGAAAACTATGATTAAAATATAAAATATTATATATTAAATAATGCGAAATTTAAGTAAAAATTTAAAAGTGTCCAGAATTAATTCCACGAGTGTATTACTAGGCAAAATTAAGACAAAAATTAGTAGGCACAATGTAAAACAGTAAAACATTGGTAAAATTTAAATTGAATTAATTTTTTTATATAAAAGTTCAAACTAAGATTGTTCTGGACTGAAAAAAGAACTGTTCACCAGCATGAAAAATAGGCGCAAAGAATGCAACGGTAACCACAGTGGAAAAACAAAGATTTTAGTCGCAGATTACGTGGTTTTCGTGAAACGGAACAAAAAAACGAACGAGAATAGAGAGAACGCGGGAATTGTTCAGAGATTTTGAATCTTGTTCGGGGGATGCGGAACAGTCTGTATCTCCCGGAGAACATCAAAAAACGTGACCGCTAACTGATTCGACGGTTCGTTTAAACATGTTTCGTTGGTTTAGTGCGATTTGCTACGCTCCGAAAACTCAATTGCGACGCTTTTTGCAAAGCTTTTCGGCACAGTTTTTATTTTCCGGGTGTTGTCGACACTGATAGCCCCACTCGCGATCACTGCGTCTTCCGCGTATTTTATTGACCTCAAGCTTCTACCAATAGGTTGATGCAAAAATAATATACAAGGTGGTCCACCTAAATGTGGACACTTAAATGTTGTCCCCCATTTCTGACGACATAACAAATGTTTTGAATGCAATATAAATGGTATCACAAGGTGAATTCTTTACAAATGTTTTACTTTTTTCTCAAGGTTCTTTTTTCCGGAGTGATCACTTTAATTTTCGAAGATCAAGGTCATGTTATTATAAATATCTGAATGTACTTTTCGATCAGTTACACGATGCATTAAAAAAATTTAGTTATGTGTCAAAAAGCATGACCTTGATAACTCCGAAAAAAGTGACCTTGGGAAAAAAATATCCTTGCCAGATATTTGGTCTATTGATACCGTGCACATTGTAACAAAATATTTCTTGCATCACAATAACCTAAAGAGATATTTATATGTATGTATGTAATGATATTTGGTCCCCTCAGGGTTTCAAATCCATTCCACCACCTCTCCCATTACCAATCCTCAACTATCGCCTAATTTCAAGCGGAACCTACTTTTTATTAAGGTTCCGAACCAACTATTTTGCCAACAACACGTAAAACGCACCCAGTGCGTCCCCCGCCCTACGCCGCTTAACTTCGGTGATCGAACGAGAACCGGTGTTTTCAGCGAGGCAATGGTCGTTGACACCTAAAGAGATATTTAGGTAGCCTTATTTAAACGGACCACCCTGTATAAGTAACAAGCGGTCATTTTTAAAAGGATGATAACTTTTCCAATACTGAACAAGACTATTAATCTACGTTTATTAACTTTACCAGTACAAACTATGCACAACAGATATCCAGTTTACTATTTACTTCACTTTAGCGAAGTGACGGATTTTTCCGATACTTGTTCTGAAAACCGAAAATTGTATCCCGACTGTTCTCGCCGGAAGATGGTTGCCGAATTCTTCTGTGCACGCAGCCAGTATATTGGGATGAATGTGCTGAATAGTTTCCGGTCGACTATCCACAAGACCGACATTTAATTAAAACGTAGCGAGCGAGCATGGCAAGTTGTTAGCATAATAGTTTGTTTGAAAGCCGAGGACGACCTATCTGAAACGCGATTGAATCGGCTTCGGGGTCTAAAACCCGACTGATTTCGTTCGCAAACAGAACGCAGCTGGACTGACACGTATTCGGGAGATGGACTCGAGCGTCTATCAAACGCAAGAAAATCTGTTATAGGGAAAAATTTGAAAAAATCGATTTTTCAAAAGTACAGAACCTCGAAAATAGTTTCATCAAATTTCATGCTCCAGTTCATTGAAATGTTAGAAATGACCGAAAAAGAACGAAATTACAGAATGTGCGATTTAAACACTTGGAAAGATTTTACATTTTATTTATGCATTTACTCTATTTAGAGCGGCGATAACATGTATAGGAAAGAGTGTTCAAAATGATGCCCTTGACAACATACTTTCAAGGTCATTGAGATCGAAGTGGTCGCTCCTGTTAAAAAGTTAAAAGTGTTTTTCGAGTACACGAATGTATCGTTATAAGAAAAATCAAATTCTTTTAATTGCTACGAAGGCAAAGTTGTTATCAGCTCCCAATGAAAAAGCATGGCATCTCTCCCCACGTTTACCCTCTACGTATTAGTAATACCTCATTGTCGGAGAGTTTCAATTACTTTCGAAATCGATGCACGGAACAAAGAGTTCGGGATCTTCGGAAAATTCCTCATCGTTCCTGAACTTCCATATATCAGCGAGCAATGGACAGCAAAGTTACACCCCTTTCCATGAATTATGGACAGAAAGTTCCATCCCCTCCGAAAACATTTCGAATATTTAGAAAGAACTTTCAGATCTGAGTGGCATTCGATCAAACCACATTGCCAAGGTTTTAAAATTATTATACAGGCTATCTCAAAAAGGTTAACCGTAAATACAGACCAATCAGCGCTTGGCTACAGCGCACAGTGCGGCATCCCGTGGACAAAAATCTAAAAATTCATTGTCTAATATGCACTTGATTCTACGTTGAAACTATGCTTTAACATCTAAATTATCATGTTTATCAATAGAAAATTCAAATAATTCAGTAACGAATTAGTTACAAACGTTTTTTTCTAAAAAAAAAATGCTATATAAAGAAGTTACGACTTATTTGAGATCGTCACGTTACGAGACTCACCCTGCGAACAGGGTGCGGCCGAAAAACATGTACTAGCGGGCAGGGAGTGATTCTACCAGTGAATATTAATCGAAAAAAAGGAATAACATTTTTTCGTATGACGCATGGTTTTCGGAAAAATCGCGGTTAAAGATCCGTCCGATTCGCGTGTTCTAGTATACGCAGGAAGTAGAATAGGTCGGTCATGATCAGACGCGTCAGACGATTCCTATCTACATAGTACGTATAATCGCTGCATTTTGAAACTCGGTTTTCTCGGAAACAAAGCTTCGAACGAAAAAATTTTATTCTATATTTCTCTCTTATTTTCTCATAAGGAATCACCTCGTGTATAGGCATGCAATAGATATAAATTTTCTCCTTTTTTAGGAAATTACGAAGTGCAAAAAAGTTCTAATCGCTGAAACCGTAAAATAAATTGTAAGGCAAGGGGTTAACAAAGCCGCAGAGAACAATTTCGCAAAGGAAGAAATTACTTAAAATGACCTCCGGAATCACGAACTTCAGGGAAGCAGAACATTTTTGGGACACCCTGTCCGCTGATTAATGTTAAATTACGGTTTTCACTCGCATCCGGTCGAGACAACTTTTCAAAAATGTCCATCATTCGAGGATCGAGCAAAGAACTGTAAAGAATTTTCAAATCATGCGAACCTTCGTTAACGTCGACAGGTCGAGGTCTGCAGCATAGTTAAGATCATTAAGGCGCTCGTTCCCCGAAATTTCCCACACGTCAGTCCACGCTCGCTTACGCCGGAGAAATTGTGTAGATCGGTCCTTTCCGCGTTCCATTTTCATTATCTCTCTTTCGTTTCGCATCGTCTGCACACAGGAAGAGGGAGCTGCGACACATGTCACGGAAGCTTGTTTAACCTTACCCCTCTTCAGCGAACGACGTCGCGATGATCTACGCTACCACGGGGATGGGAAAAAATCCTGCGGCGAATGTGACATTGGCAACGATAAGACATATGTGACCTGTGACTGTGACGTCCGCGACGTTTCCGGTGCGCCGCTGACGTAGAATCGGACGCGAAATGCAGAAGGGCAAAAGCCAAGGAAAAGGGGCCGAAAATGATAACGAAGCGAAACGGTGTCGCCGCAAAATTTTCAAAGTACACAAAGACAATGTTGAAGTTGATACAACAATTTTTTTATTTTTCGGGTCACTTTTACCGCCGGGTGCTGACTGCCAAGATTTTACCGGGCACGAAGTTAGGTAACGTTATTATACAACTTTCTGTAATTTTATGTAACAAAAAAAAAATATGAAAAGAAAGCTAGAACGTTGCTTAATGTTCCGTGAAAAAAACTCTCTCTTTACAGTATCTCTGTATGCAGAAAAAAATGTTAGATTTACTCCAGTTTATTAGGCTTACAGGCTTCGCACCCCATTGAACTCCTACGTGACAGAAGAATAAACTAAATATCATTTTAATTAGAACTGCACGTGTTATTAAATCAATAATCTGATCAACTGTTTGTAAAGTTGTAAAAAAAATTGCTTATAAAATCATTCTTTCGTGAAACAACCTTCCGGCGATGCTGTTAGGCTAACGAGCATAATTTCGACTCACTGAAAGGGAGAGTAAACAGCTTGCTATGTTTCCAAGAGATCAACAATCTTCGGTGAGCGGACGCACGGTGAAATAATGGAACGCGCTAATTACTGGCACCGATACCGAATTGATTGATCGAAACGGTGAAACACCAATGATGCGGACTTGTCAGGAGGCGTTCGCCGCGTCATCGGTCAAATACAGGGCGGAGGTAAAGAGGAAAGATTCCGATTAATCGTTGGGAATCTTATTAAAGCCAACAGGAAGGGAAAAGGCGCTCACCGGGTTTATTGGCAGCTTTTTGCCCCGTGGGAAAATATAATTGTGTAGTTATATATCGATCTAATTCCAAACTGCAGCGACTTCCATCTCCGCTGCCGAGGGATATTCAATCAGCTGACTGGAAGTGGCAACTTCCCCGCTACTAACTAAATAATCAACACTCTTTTGCCGGTCGGGAAAAACAAAATTCTACAGCCCAGAAACGTCTCGCTTGTAAAGAGCAATAAGAAGAAAAGTGCCACCTCCAATAAACCCATAAATACCATAATATCATTAACCCGCTTGTTCATAAGCGAAACACATTTCATTTTAAAATCCTTTACATGCATCTAGGAGTACCGATTCATACGGAATGTCATGTAACTGGTGGTACAACCGGTTAGAGGCTGATTCTATGTAAAAAATTAATTAGTCGGAAATATAAAATAAAATTTCTTCATTTGAGACTTCGTTTTCGAGATAATCGAGAGTTTGAAAATGCAGCGAATACATACAGTAAGTGTAAAAAGTATTAGTACTTTTTTATTGTACTATACAATTTGAGTTTTTTGGAGATGTTGGAAGGATCAGTTTACCAGCTAATGTGTAAATAACACTGTCCAACAAATTTCAACTTCTTTTTAGGATTTCGATTCTCACTATAAAATTCTTATAGAGTTTTTTGCGCTGATTCCGAATCTGACCTTAATTTTTCTCCTAGACGCACAGTGTTCGAGAAATTTGAGTTTGAAAGAAAGACCTATTTTTCAACGTTGAACAAATATTGTGATGTTATTGTAAAATATATTGAATTGGTCTTTCCAGCAAAAGATTCCTTAGACTTTCCCGAATACAGTGATATCCAATATTAATACATTATGATTGTTTAAATGATTTTTTTATCTGTGTATGGTTGTTATGAATATAGTTAATTGAAAATAGCAAAAATTTGTAGAGAATCTGCGATTTAAATGAATCGCAAGCTAAATTCAAAGATTTTTACATGTTAAAATGCTCATAGCTTTTTTATACGTCACCTGATTTCAATGAAATTTTGTAAGGGCACAGATAAAAAATTTGAAAAACGCGACCTTTCCATTTTGCTTTGCAAATGTGACTAATAATAATTTTCAAAAACAATTATTTACACATTAACTAGTAAATTAATCCTCCTAACATCACCAAAAAACTCAAATCGTATGGTTCAATTTTAAAAAAGTTATGCGGTTTTGAAAAGTGTACGAATACTTTTTACACTCACTGTACGCATGTTACTCGATAGGAATCGTCTGATGAGTCTGATCATGGGCCGACCTATTTCACTTCCTGCACATAACTAAAGCACGCGAACCTGACGAATTTTTAAACTCGATCTTCTCGAATTAGCCTTTATCCGGTTGTACCACCAGTTACATGACACCCTGGATATGTATCGAGTAGATTTTACTATAAAGAAATTTTGAAAAAATTTTCAGTCCTGTGTGCCGTCAGGTAGAATGATCGTGAATTTTTTCGTAATTTTTTGTTCAGCATAACTGAAGAAACAGACCGTGCTGAGCCGATATATTATCTTGCAATTGATGCAAACAATTTTTATTTCGAGTAAACGTCGGCAGTGTAATGAGGATCCAGTAAATGAGATTATTTCCACAAATTCGAGACGAAGATGAAATTGTTTAATCAACGATCTCCATACATATTCTACAATAGGTCGCGATAACGCGATCCAGTAAGAATGTAGGTTAATTAACTTAGCTCCCTGTAGATCTCAGAGAATCAAACTCGGATCTTTCGCTTTCCGGCAGGGAGCTCTGACTAATAAACTAGCCGAGCCAATGGCGATGCTCTCCTGATTCGCTACGACAATGGCTCCGCCATCTTCTGGTGCCCATGCAGTTTTCTCATTAAAACCGTTTCCTAAAAATCTCCAACCTTTTCCTGCGCACTCTATTCTTCATTTCGTTTGGGTGCGCTGTCGCGATTCGCGCGCGGAACCATTTTTAAACAGTTCTCCCCGTGTTCCAATTAAGAGAACATTAAAACCTAGCAAAAATCAATCTTCGATTAATTAATTCCGAAGTAACTGTACAACGTACGTTACAATTTGTTTTTTTTAGTCGATTTAGTTATTCTTTCGCGACACGTAACAATTTTTTTAGGAGAATTGGAAATATCGCTTCAGTTAATAGTTTCACGGTTTTAGGTTAGGCTACTTAAGAATCTGTTTTTGCTTCAACTGTAAAGAATTCTCTTGGATAGAACAATTCTGATTCAGTTATTCTTTCCAGATACGGAACAATTTTCTTTAGGAGGTTTTCTTTAAGTTAGGTTCGAGCTACTTCCCAGTTAGCACGCGACGCCTTATAGACGTCTTCTGTACAGCTTAAAGACGTCTTTTACGTTCTTTCGTACAACGCACGAGCCTTGTTAAGCATTCGTACTATTTGTAACATTTTGCATTCGAGTATTTTCAATGTCCAGCGATCAAGACAACCGACGAAATCGCGATCGTATCCTTCATCCCTCGCGTGCGCTAGCGTCTTAGGCAGGATCTGCTAGATTAGTCTTACTGACGAGTCCCCTAGCAGATCCGGGACGAAACGCTCTTTTAACATGATTTCTGTTACCGTTAATAAATAATTGTCTTTGCGATCAATCGACCATATTGAACTAGCTGTCCGATATTAATTTGGCGGGCAACGATCCAAGCAGTCGCGACGAAACATTGACTAATAACTTCGTAAGCTCTACAAAAGTGAGTAAGTAAATAGTTGGGCGTGACTAATGAGTAATGATTACATAAGTATTTGAACGTAACGACTAATGAATTAAGGCTAAATTTGTGTTTAGGATGAATATTGAATACTGACTCTAATGGCATAACTAATGACTAAATATGCAATTAGAATTTCAGTATGACTAATGACTAAAAATAGTTATAAGTTAAAATAAGACATAATAATAACAAAAAAATATCCTACTAGTTTATAAACTTATAAACCGACACGTTACCGACACGTTTGGTCACTGTAAATTCTGATACAGTTTTAGTGTATATATTCATGTATGTTAATCGCACAATAGCGACTAATGACTAAAGATTGATGACTGATCATTTAAACTAACTAATGATTAATCATAACTAATAAGCAATAACTAACGATTACTTAGATTTGTGACTAACTTATGCCATATAGTTATGAATCAAAAAGTTTTAACTGATGACTATTTTGCTATGACTAACAGTCAATCAGACTATTAGTCATTTTTAACTATTAGTTGATTTGTGCCCTATTCTGCTGTGGACCTGCTAATACTAGGTTCGCACCCCGGATATGTCTACTTTGTTTTTTACCTGACCAAAAACGTCTTTCAGACGTCTCTAAGACATCTTCGATCAGGTAAAAAAAAGTGTTAAAAACGTACCGTTTAGTCACAAAAGACGTTCAGGAGACGTTCGGGAGTCGTTCGAGACGTCTCAGTGCTATCCAAGTTAAGAATCCGTTTTTGTCTCAAGAATAATTCATGGATATAACAATTCTGTTGACCCTCTCGAAAACATATTTTCAGCAACATTATAAACAATTATTTAAAGGCAGCGCGAACACACCAATCTGCTAATGGACAATTTCCACGGAAGAATTTCGACGACCATTGAAAATTACGATCCCGAGACAAAATCCAACTGCGCCTCTGCTGCAACGCGACGGATCTTTTTCTGCGGAAACAAGACGGTTATCATCGACTTGTTCAACGATGTTGACACAATTTCTCCTCTGGTTACGACGCCGCGGTGGGGTATTTGCACCGAAAAGCCGGACACAACCATCGTAAAATTCGACCCGTCGTCAAACACTCATAACTTTGCTGGAAGTCCCACGAAATTGATAAAACAATCGCCATTTTATTGAAATTTCTACTTTTCGAATCTATATGCCAATTTTAAATAGGCCCCGTCAAAATGACGCGTTCTAATATTTTTAATTTATGAATATTGAGACTGTGAAGATGGATTCATTAGGAATTATTAAACCAATTTATGTCTTTCGGTATATGTTATAAAAAAGATGGCTAAAGATTTGGATAAACTCATTCTTGGTATTTCCATAAAGTAATATAAAATACTCACTCTTAGTGCTCCGTAAGCCTAGTGTTAAAGTGAAAGCGTCAAATTGTATAGCGCAATGGCAACAAACAATATTTCTCACAATTTCAGTCAACATGTAAAAGGAAGATTAGGAAATAATTAGGTTGTTAATGACTCGGGACGAGATCCGACAATTCGTGATAATCGGGTACCCATAAAACTTTAGGTTAGTGTTTGGGTCGGGTCAGTGACATTCGGAAATATTATAAATTTCAGGTAGCCCTCCTACAACACGGCATCCCATGACACTGTTTCGCTCTAACACGATAAGAATTGTATAACACTGTACTTCTACAGCACTAGATAACATGATTTTTAACATATTTAAAAACTAAATTACCTTAAAATAATGACGAGAAGGAATAAGAAACTATAGTTCCTTTACATGAAAATATATAAATAAGTTATAATTGTAGGGCTTTTATAAAAGTCATTTACTACATTCACGTGTTGATCGGTTTACAGTCAGCGAGGTACTGCTCGTATGTATCTTGTTATAACATACATTGGATGCCTTGGCAACAGCCATGGGTTATAAACTATTACATAATTTACTCATTTGTATTCTCTGTTCTATATTCCGCTGTTATAGCAGAAAGCGTCATGCACAGTTTACGCCACAGTATACGCTGTATATGTATAAAAGAATAAAGTGTAATGCGACATCATCGTATTGTGTCGATCTTCTTGTGAAACCTACAATGACCTTGTAAGAACCAGCAAACAAACCAAAATTACAGATTTTTTAAAGAGGATAGAAGGTGTAAAAAATCTAAATGAAGAGGGTTCAGAAAGTGAAGGCAATATTGTTCAACCGAAAAAATGTTCTCGTTGGATCGTACTGAGTAGTGATGAGGAAGAAATTTATTAAATTAAGGTTACATTAAATGAAAATGTGTTTGTTTTTTTTTTACCACGTTTTTATTAGCTCGCTTTCTTGTCTGTCTGTTTGTCTGTTCGGTACTTTTGCAATTGATTTTAAACTAACTTCCCGTTGAGCTAGAGACTTGAAATTTTAAACATAGCTCAGAACTGGATGACAATGCAATATTTAAAAAAAAAATTTTTTTAAAACCCTATGCGTTTAGGATATACACGGTGGTCCGTTTAAATAAGAACACCTAAATATCTCTTCAGGTTATTGGGATGCAAAAATTATTTGTTACGTAATGTGCATGATATGTCAATGGACCAAATATTTCTTTTCCGAGGGTCATTTTTTTTGGAGTTGTCAAGGTCATCGATGTTTTTTGGTACATAACTACATTTTTTTTATTGCATCGTGTAACTGATGGAATAATACATTCAGATATGTATAATAACATGACCTTGAAATGACCGTGATCCTCGAAAATGAAAGTTATACCTAGAACTGATGTCTATTGAGATCGTAGGCTTTGACCAAGACTCTACATCAAGAGCGTGAATGTAAATAAACATGTTTACTGTCACAATTCTGATGATACCTAACGATTTGAAATTCCGATCAGTTTCAATTTATCTATCCGTGTATCGACGTGCTGTTTAAAATGAATTACTCAATGCAAGAGAAAGTTGATGTGGTCTTCATTTACGGTAAAGCTGATCATTGTTTAAGGCAAGCAGTTGGAATTAAAATTAAAAAATAATGTTTCTTCAACTTTTTTATCTGAGCCTGTAACGATAATTTAAAAAATGCGTTTTGTAGATTTCGGTAACTTATATGCATACTGAAAATTTCATTAAAGTCGGTCAACATTGCAATGAACTACAAACGTAAAAAAATGAGAACTTAAATGTGAAAGTCGCAGATTTTCGGCCTTGTCAGGGCATTGCGCCCTTATGTGATCAAGTTTAAACGTTAGCTCATTGCAACGTTCACCGTATACGATGAAATTTTCTGTATGGATACAAGTGACCGAAATCTACAAAACGAATTTTTTAAATTGTCGTTACAGGCTCAGATAAAATAATTGTAAAAACATTATTTTAATTTTTTTATGATTCCTACCATTTGCAATCTAAACAAATTTTTGTTTACTCTTTCTCTAGCAAACTAATCGGTCTAACATCTTAAAAAATTCGAGTCGTTTGAACCAGTTTTAAAAAAGTTAAGCGATTTTTAAGAGAGTCCACTTAATATTGCCGTCACCTGTATCTACCGTGTTATGAGAGGGTTATCTGTATCTAATAACCCGAAATTTTCGGGTACCCGCCCGTCGCTATAAATAATAAAATATTACCAAACATCTGATCGTGTTGTATTGCATACTCGTGTCGCCCAACAATTTTAGAACAGCCAAATATTCCACCGTTTCGGAAGGAAGATGGCTCTTTCGGTTCGGCTCATTATGCAACGTAATCGACGCTCGGCGAACAAACTCGCAGCGCCGAGAATGTATTCGCCGACGCGACGCTTATCCTGCAATGTGGGGCGTATCGGGGAATCGTTGAAATGCTGCAGACATGGACACACAGATATGCGGATGTGCATCTGTATCCGATCTACGCGGAGCATTTCCACTGCGACGGCCGCGCGACGTTGTCAAAAATTATGTTAACGAACATTGGACGCGTGGCGGCGACGCGACGGACGGAAACAATCCCGGTTATGCGTCCGAACGATAATCGAACGGATCGCATTATCATACAGTAAAAGATCCAAAGCCATTGGGTGAAGGAGCGAATGGAACGTGCGCGATCATTTTATCGTTATCAGCGCGCACGTGCGCACGAATTCCCGATGACCCCGGCATTGTTCGCGGAACAGAAACGTCGCGTCAACGTGACTTGCTTTCGGCGGTGTTGTTAAGTTACATCGCCACTTACTATTCGTACACACATAGTAGGGGTGTACGAGAATCCGAAATATCGGGAACCCAATGGTCGGAACGAGTCGGGAAGAGGTCAGGTTGGGTCGGGTCGGGTCGGGTTCCCGAAAATTTCGAGATACCCGAAAGGATCGGGTTTTCCGAAAATTTCGAGAATATAACATATGTCACCATGAATCGAAACGAGTATAAATGGTTAGTGGGTTCTCGGAATTTTCGGAAATCCCGACTTTTTCGAGAATCCCGACTTTTTCGAGAATCCCGATAAATTCGAGAATTTCGAAATTTTCGGATACCCGTCCCGATCCGATATTTCGGATACCCCTGACACTTACACATCGCTGCCTTTAACACCGATGGAAACTCGATATCCAGTGAAACCAGCCAGGTGAGGGGAATTCACTCGAATCTAGGGCAAAATTTACCCTCTCTTTGCTAGCATTAGTCACGTGACGCATACGCGTCAGACGAAACACGTCATGTGACCGAGCGGTAGCTTGAGGAAACAGCGTCGTAGAAAGGGAAAGATAGAGCTGGAACACATTTAAATCCGGAGACTCTGAGTGGGTCCAAAATGTATTTAAAAATTTTTTACCAAAAATCTGGAAATCTGGAAATACTACATATTCAAGCGGCTGTATAGAGATATTAATAATTCTTTCTCGCAACCGAATCCACTATAGATTAGAAGATTGAAGCTGCCTCTTTACGACTCGTACGTAACGATGGTAGAGTGGGGGGCTCTGCATAGGAGGTCGTATCCTTCGCAGTCACGCGAGGCGAAGCACGGTGGGGGAAAAATGAAATAGTTGAGAGTGGGGGAATCGTGAAGCGACAGAGAGGAAGAAGCTTGTCGTTTTCGATTAACAAAATAAGATAATTTCAAAGTTATAACTTTATGTTATCAAATTATTCAATGATTGAGTCATACGAAGTCGCACGCAATCGAAAAGTCTGCGAAAGATTAATTTGTTATTTGTTTTAATAATAACGCCGGAGATCTAACGATTGCTTAAAAAGAAATGTGCAGTATGCAAACAACCAGTCTGCATTAATCACGATCTTTCCGTGACTTTCCATTCATGATACCTGTGACACGAAATTTTGCACGAGAGCATACCTACAGCTTGTGTTTTAATTGTAGAACGTGCATGAAATAATTGATGTAACGATTGATATAAAGTCTTTGCGAAGTCAATCATACGTTCGTGTCGCGGTACTACAACTGTACTAAGCGAATAAAATGCTCGTGATAATCTGTAGATAAACTGCAGATATTCGTACAAACATCGATTTTATTTTTTATCTACTATATATCTACTCGTATGCGTGTTATCGCCTGGATGGAACAACATTAATGCAAGCGTTATTAAAAAATTATTGTTCATTCGTTGCAGTTTTCTTATCAACATAAAATCAAATTATTATTTGGATTTTATTTATATCCGGTAAACTAAACAGATAATATATGTTAATACGAAATTGAAATGCTCTCGGCGCAAGGTTCGATCAATATTTAGTGTTTAAAGCAAATTTGCGAGTTTGCTATTTACATTTTCGACGTTTCGATCCTAATTTGGATCGTTTTCACGAAAGATGAAAAAACCGCGTATGCTTTATAAAAGTTAAAAGATGGAAAAGAATATCGCGACAACGTGTTGTTGATATTATATGATAGATAATATATGTCTCTGGAATATGCACCATCATTAGTAAACATAATTACAATTAATTCCCCCACAAATTGCGATCGTTAACTTACTTTCCGAGACAACTGTATGTGCGTGGTACACGGACAGTATTCCTTGACCTCTCTACTAACGTCTTCCACTAACGTCCAACACAAAACATTGACATTAGCATATCGGTGAGATAACGCTTATCCGACGATATAACGTTTTTGTTACTAATGGTTTTTTTTACAAAATATTTGCCAACGTATTCGTGACAGTTTTTCGATTAAATTAACACCAAACACGAAACAATTACAAACATTTTTACTTTCTTAAAAAATCGATATTTATTCTTACCTTAAAATGCATAAAATACCATGTCAAAGTAATACGTATTCCGATATATGAATGTTCGATGAAACTATAACATTTTATACGCGAGTGTCACCTTCTTTTAAAGAAATTTCATTCTTTTTCGGTCGTTTTATTAAAAAAAAAAAGTATGATAAATTCAATGTAAAAGTAGAATTTTAGTATCAGCGAACGCAAGTAGCATGCGGAATAGCTTGTCAAAATTTCAGAACAATTGACTATGTAATTTTTGAAATTTTACCCGAATGACCTTGAAATATGTTGTATAGGTCATCATTCTGAACAACTTCAATAAAAATATAATTTTTATGAAAAAAAATTTCAGAGCAATCGGTCATGCAGTATTTGAGATGTTTTCTGCGGCAGGTGAAAAAAAGTACTACGTTTCGAGAAAAACACGTTAGAAGGTTTAAAATGACGTAAATCTCGAGCATTCTTTTTAAACGTCAATAGCGATTCCGTGTTGAACGTTAAACGGTGGAAGTTTTGTTAAAATTAGGGTCAATTACAATATATATATATACGTAGAATAAAAAGACTGATTGGAATGAATTAGTAAATTGAATGAAATAAATAAAATCTGTCTAATCGAGGACGCGTGGCGAGCACAAAGATAACAGGAACTTTCCTCGAGTTTTGAAATAAATACATACTTCAATAAAAGAACCGGCGTTACAAACACGAGAATAAACGAATACAATATTTCACTTATTGATTTAATACTTGACCGTGCACTTTCGTATTCAGTCTGAATAAAATTGAGAGTAAGAGAACTTGACTTATCGTGCGCATCTATTCCAGTTTATTTTGAGTCTTAAAGTACTCTTCCTCGATCTAAATCACTCGTCTCCCAATGAAAGCACAAGACAAACTTTAATGTATCTTCGGCCACTGCATTTAATTCAACAATTATCTACAAATTATTTCTTGTGAAATAATGTAAACTATTATTATTTATGGTATTTTTGCAAAATTATACGGAAAGTCAAGTCCACTTCGGGACTGTAAACCCAAAATAAATATTATTATTATTATTTAATTATTATTGCACAGTTTTTAAAATGGTCGAGTTACCATTACAATTTTATAAAAATCACTTGATATTTTGAAAAAATTTGAGAAATTAATTTAATTAAATTTAGAGGTTCGAAATTATTTAAAAAATTTTCTAAAATTCTCAAATATCTCGTAAGTTATTTTTTGTAGGAAAAAATGTTTCGAACGAAAGTTGCATGGTTTCCTGGGGAAAACATACAGTGCTCTAATTTGTTCTTTATTATTTTGCTTTTATTTTTAATAATTTTTAATATATGTAATTCTAATAATTTTTAAAATTATTTATTTTAAGTTTCACTTTCCATAATACTTTTTTTCCGCAGAATTTCATGATTTATCCGAATTTGAGAAAAAATATTAGAAATTCCATTTAAAAAAGTGGAGATGATCCTCATATCTCAATAAAAAAAGCAAAGTAATAAAAAACAAATTAGAGCACTGTATGTTTTCCCCAGGAAACTATGCAACTTTCGTTCGAAACATTTTTTCCTACAAAAAATAACTTACGAGTTATTTGAGATCGTCACGTTACGAGACTCGCCCTGTATAATTACCGCATGATATTATAAAAGCTCCGTTATAGAGTTATTAACGAAAAACACGGGTGAATGAAAGTCGGACTTGGCGGCAGGTTCCACTGAGCGTAGCGAGGGCGTCGCTCCGCGATGATGTAGTGAACAAGAGAAGGAGCAGAAATCAATTTAACTAGGACTCACTTGTTCAGCCGTGAATGCACTTGCGAACTGTGTGTCACTGGGCCATTGGGAGACGAACTGCACAACTGACTTGAGGTGTACGGCAATGCCGAAAGCTAAGAGACGTACGGTGAGGTCAACGAACCGCACAGCTGGTGGTGAATTTGTGGTTGTGGGGAAAAACGCCGCATGTCACAATTTCAAAAAATTCGAGTTTACGCATTAATTGAACTTTAGAATACAGGATTTACGTATTTACGAGAAAATAAGTCGTGAAAACAAATTCGAAAGGCTTAAAAAAAAATAATGCAACTTAACCGATAGTCCTATAAAAAGAATTAGCGATCAAAACTTTAAACGGCAATATCTCGAAAGTGAAATTATGTGACATGCGGTGTTTTTCCTTACAACCACAGAAATAACAACCGTGAGTTTCGAATTGACACGTCTTTAGAGATGTTCTCTCTACTGCGGTTCGAAAGACACTGATTTTCCGTAAGATTTTTCTGACAAGTTCGGAGGGGGCATTGCGGATGTCGAACGACGGGGAGGTCAGACAAAAAAGCAGAAGAGGAACCGCTAAGACTAGAATTTATGGCAATCGCATGTTTCGGTTTTATTTCATACAGATTGGGACGCACGTCCGTGGGTCCTCGGGTCTGTGCTACGACATAGACCGTGTAGGGCTACTATTATTTTTCTTTTTTTGTTACCTGACCGACCACACCGAACGTAGAAAAGGACAGCGTGGCCGAAAACTTACTGCACACCGTCAATTAACACTAAACCTACCACCGCCAGCAAAATGACCGGTTTTATATTTTTCATTTTACAATTACCGAAATTATGAAGTTGCTAGCATGGAAATTGATTCGACAAATTTTTTTATCCAAGCACATATTGAGACAAAAATTTCTCAAGATCTAAATAAATAGATAATTATCGATATTATGAGGTTGCTTGCATGGAAATTGATTCGACAAATTTTTTTATCCAAGCACATATTGAGATAAAAATTTCTCAAAATCTAAATACACATATAGAACCTTATTGTTTTTATATGCTGAAACATCTTAACCGCTTTTAATGCCACGTTAGGTTTAGTGTTGAACCACATACAGTTCAAAATATACCGTGTTTAGTGTAATTTTAATCAGAAAAGCAAGTCCCATAAAAAAATAATGGAAAATAAAGAAGTTTCATAATTGGATTGTTAATGGTTCACACCGGTATACCCGACCTCGTATCGGATGACGTGTATGTTTACACTTTACGCTGCTCGGCGACAGCTCGAGCTCCTCGTCCCCCTCACGGGGTACGCCCTCCGCAGTAGAGGGGGTAGGCGAAGTAGCTAAGATCGTACAGCTCCATCCTGCTTAGATGAAGACTTTACTGTACATTTTTTCCAATTTATAGATTTTGATTCGCGTCAACAAAATCCATGAAAACCGGCCACCAGAGGTTGCAGATTCAAGTACGTGTTCAATTTGTATAGGTGCAAATACAACTGACTATTCAAGGCCACTCCACCGACAGTGAATGACATCGGTAACTGCTTCCTCTATTATGCTACCGCCACGTCCTTCCACACTCGAGTGTTAAAGAGCGTATGTGCCTATAGGTTTGTTCGAAACCAGAGAGCTAACAAATGGAACAGCGGCATATGACCAACAACAATAATCTTGAACCACTGTTTGAATTTCATTTTTTTTTACAGCATAATCACATTTAGAAGATGGCGTCCAATTTTCTCGAGGAAATTTTTCGAACTTTTGAAATTTGAAAAATTTTTAACTAAACTCTGACTAACCCAGAATTAACAAAATGTCTGAGTATCAAAATTGTAATCACAAAAATATACTATCAATCTTCTATCCCCTTTTGTGGTTTTCTCGTTTCCATTATTTTATAAGATGCAGATATTTATAAAAAAATTCATCGCTGTTCGAAAATTAAATTTCAGTTTGTGACGGTTATCGTATATACATTACTATTTAAACTTCTGTCCGCCATTGAAAATTATAATAATAATAATTAGACTACGAATCTTTGTGATATTATAATAGAATAATATCGTGTTAGTAAAATATATTTCGCGCAAAATTTTATTCTATTGAAAATAATACATCAATACTCTTGAAGTCTTTCGATCTTTTCCCTATTTTAAATTGCACCTATGTTGTCATAAATGGATAAAATCCGGAGACTGGTAATTCAATGTAATTGAAAGAAAGTTTGTAGAAGTTGCAGAAAATCGTAATAAGCTAGTGGAAAACGTTCCGATTGCAAAATCGACTGGAAACGTCGTTCGAAGGGGGTCAAAAGTATTTCAAGAGCGAAACACGCGCTTGATACTTGTTACTCAAGATGTTCGTGACGGTTTTCCAGTATTAGGTTAAACGCGGTTCACGAAGGGTGGCGTGTGCCCTCCTGTTCTCGTGCTCTTTATCAACTCTTTCACGAAACGTGCTTCGCCATGGTTCGCGGTATACGTATACGATATACATACACGTATGCACGCTAGTAGTCACAAGTATTTATCTAGAGCTTTTTTCCTGGCGTGTGCGTCGAGTAAATCCGACTGGAACTCCTGATAAACTCCGAATCGAGTTATGCTTTTTCAAAAGATTTTTTTCGCATCTATTTGTTTATTGAATGGAAAAGCTCGTAAAACTTCGGCGCCAATTAAAATCAGTAATTACGGCCCGTTAAACCCTATCGGTTTTCTATATTATGTATATAATTAATTAGGTTTAAGTTATTTGTTTTTTGACAGGCTGTGTTGATCAAGACAATGCGATCAATTTTTATTAGAAATTGTAAATAATTTTAGAGACAGCATATTCTTTTGTCTATAACAGATCACATTAAATTGTTATTAAGTTACATAATGTGCAAAATTTCATAATTAATTATACAAAATAATATAATTTTGTGTGATTATTGGACTACTCTTTTATTAAATTATTATATTAATTTTATTAAATATGTATCGTATAATGTACAAATGTTTATTATTAATTTGTAAATATCTTAAAATATTATGAATATACTATTGCAGAAAACTTGATTGTGAAATATTTTTGTTAGCAGTCCTTGACTCGGTACGCAGTGTACCCACAAAGACATGAAAGCACTGTTTACGTGCAAAATAAATAACGATAATTGGACTCATTTCGTACCTGTATATGATTTATTATTAATTTCGACTGAATAATGATACAAATTATTAATGTGTAATTTAGCTGCAATCGATTACTCATCAAGATGTGCGACTATACATGTATGTATACACAAGTTGTAAATTGACAGTCATTAATTGAGTTCTCGTATCTTTGTAGTCGAAAAACAAGTAAACTGATTGGATTAATTTATTAGCCATCGTTAGTCGTTTAAATACAGTTCCTTTGACTTTGTTAATTCATAGAGCATTATGAGCTCCTTGAACAGAATTCGCCTGTCTTTATTAATTTGTAAAGCATCATTTTAGTTTACTAAAGTTTACTTTAATGCGCAATTGAACGGTAATATGCATATTGAATTATGTTATTGTTGAAAATTTCTTATATTATGCATGAGAAAGGTAGATATGTATATGGATATGAGTCTACCTTTGTACCTACACCGCTCTTCAAACCTGTCTTCGCTTCAATGAAAAGGGATTACTCCGTGATTATGTTTGCAGAGCGCTCAATACGGCGCTCCTTAAAAGATCACAATGACACTTTTGTTATGTATAATGACATCATTATTTCATTAGTTTTTTAAATGACAGTATGAGTACTGCTACATGACAACTTCCGAAAATTATTAAGTATTATATAATAATTATCGATGATCAATTTTCTTCGAAGAATATTAATCCCTTCGTTTAAGACAAATAACGTAATTTTTTTTTTGTTGAATCTTAAATTTATGATATTAAAATTAATAATTTTGCACCACTTTTATGACAAAAAGACATTAAAGAAATTATTTCTAATACATTTAACAATATCATAATGCTATTAATATTTAATAGTGATATTTATAAACTTCTGATAATATGTGAACTTCTGTCTCAAAAAGTTTATTATAAATACTGTTTTGTATAATCTACAGTATCGGAATAGACCACAATAATGTTTAAAAACGCGACAGAATTTATTGTTGTACCTCATATTTTATTAAAGTGGAAGTAGATATTAAAAGTCAGCCAGTCGAACAATCGCAATCAAATTTAATGACAATACAAATTAACTTCTATGAAGTCCTCAAAAATGCTTGACAGACTGGCATCTCGACAGACTGCACCATTAAAATAATAAACCGGGCTCTTGAATAACAAATTGCAATTACGTACAGAAAATTTTTACTTTTCACTGTGCGAGAGTGAAAACAATCGATCATGGGTTAAAGCGAGGAACATAATTACGGAAAGACTGTGTAAAGTCACTGCATACTAAACAAACCATCCACTTAGGAAAGAATTGTTTCAGAGAAAAAGTTGAGCTGGTTAATTTACTTCTTTGACGTATTGTTAAGCTAATAATAAATGGCTGTTAACTATTTAAAACAATAATAATTTTAAAATAGCCGCTATAAATAATGTTAAGATAGTAACTACCTATATAGATTTGAAGTATTAATAAACCACTATAATACTTTAATTAATAATATAAGAGATAGCCGTTGGTTATTAATAAACTACAAGATATTTTTATTTGAAATTTTTTAATAAAATTTTTATATTATATAAACAAATTATATGCAAATATTGTTTATCTATTTCAGCATTGTATCGCAGTAACCACGTCTGCTATGCGTATGTTTGTTTATAATTTTATAATAAATTATATATTGAGAAAGACATTCAGAATGATGGTGCTAAAACGTACCCATTAATTATCACTAAAAAAATAAGAAAAAAATTAATTTTATACTTGATTTAAACAATTTAAGATATATTCAACAGTATAATGACAGTGGTATATCGATTTTAATTATCACTTGTCACAACACATAAATAACAATTGTATTCTGAATTATAGATTACAACATTAACACTACAATAGTTATTTATATGCACGTATATTATATATTCATGAATATTTAATGGCTTCTTGAAATGTTCTACGAAGTGTCCGACTGTAATGTAATCAAAGTTTCTGTTTATTTGATAAACTCAATGAAAGATCGCTGTTTATTGTATCGCATTCAATTTTACATTAACAGTTATTTACGCTACCGAATTTAACGAATGTTCCGAACCATATCACCTATTGTACGATGAGTCCATAATAGGATAATACAAGTTTCTTCATGCACGAGGAGCCGACTAATCGATATTTATTGATTGTCCTTTGGAAACCTAGCACAAAACGCACGAACCAGAATCCTTTCGCATTCGAGACGTCGATTTATGACTGAAATTCTCGCACAGTAACGCCTAATTAATAATTCTTAACAAATGGAACCACAATTTACATTTACAGCCCAATGAAATGTGTGAACGCACAATTGCGCAGCCCATAAATTTTTCATCGAAAAGAACGATAAAAATTCTGTATATTACCGGGAACGTAATTGAAGTATTCTTCCTATTGCCGGTATAATTTTGAGCGCACTGATCCGTGCAGGTCGAAATTCAGGGGATATTTTTAACATTTTAATTTTTCAACATTTCAACAGCTCAACAGTCCAACGCTTCAACATGTTAACAATTCAACATTTTCGACATTCTAACATTTTGAACATTTTCAACTTTTTCAACGTTTTCTACATTTTCAACATTTCAACATCTTCCAGGAAATTGTAAAAAATGGTGGCAACTACGTAATTCATTAACAGAACTGTTACGCTAAAATGTAACCGCTTGTGTTTTCTCTTGAAATCGAGCACGAACCATCGCAACCATCTATTATATATTAATATTTATTAAGCTGTTAAGACTTTGCTGTGTAACTACTACGATACAACTCAGTTTCACATTAATTGGGACCTTGCCAAATCTGCGGCCACTATCTATTTGCTTTTTCTTCTTGTTAGTTCGGATAATCGACATTCTACTGTAATTCAATGTAGCTTGGTCGCATAAAATAAACAAAAATCCGTGTATGTATGTACCATAGGAAAGCGACGCGACGTTCTTTTTCGCGACAACGGTCTTTCTACCTAACCCATACCTGTCAATCATGGCCTCAGTACCGCCTGGTCGAGCAGAATAAATGGATCTGGGGTCCGTTTACGTCGTGGTTGGCACTAGTGATGGGACTGATACGATACACATCAATGCTACTCAAACAAAATCTTTTTCTCTACTTGGGACGGTTTCTTGTGACCTTATTATAGAATAAAATATTAAACTTTAAACTTCGAACTGTCGATTAACTTTTTTTTGTTAATTCCTCTTGAACCTTGTATTATTATAATGTTATCTATTACTACATTTCATTAAAGAGAATATAGGCACACAATAAACATTTTCCTGCTTTTTCTAAGATCTGTATTAATATTTTCGGCGCTCGGGTTCGATCAATTGTTACTGTTTAATAGCATGTTTGCAATATATTCATCGACGATTCGGTCTTATTTTAGACCATCAATGGTCTTTTCGAAAATATTAATACAGATTTTAACATTTTACGATCGATAAAAAATTGAATATTTTTCTAAGATCGCTAGAAAAGTGCTAAAAAATTTCTGAACAAAGTTTGAAGGGTGGTTTCATCCCCTAACCTGTTGTCCTAAATTTCACTTACAGTTACAGCGATTAGATCTTTTTACTGTTGGTCATTTTTTACAAGAAACAGGAAAATGTTTATTGTATGTCTATGTTTTTTTAATAAGAATTAATGAGGAAGTTAATCCGAAAGTTTAAAGTTTACGAGAAACGAATAAGTGCTTAAAACTACTGCAATATAATTCATTTATGTTTCATTAAATTTTGCAGTTTAAAAATTAAAAATTAAATTTTAAAAAACAATTTTTATTTGCTAATTAAAAACAAAATTTAACTCATAATGTCTCGTAAGATTTTAAAAAGTAGCGATTGTTAGTCACAATTCGGCTCTAAACGTTGTTGGTCCATGATGGTATTTTCGAATATGTGGTAACCAATCGGAATAATTATTCAAGCCTACAATGGCCAGTTAACGATTTTTCTGAACGAACCCCGTTTTTGTGTTTTTCGTCCATTGAATCAGATTCTATGCATCCGTTTCTCTTTCATCCATCGAATTTACATTTCATTCATAGCGACATAATCGTTCGAATATGTACAGTCGCTTGTAAATGTATAGTTGGTCGGCTATAGTGAATTTTTTTCAAACATTTACAAGGGAGGTCACCCAATCGTAAGACACCGAGTTTAATAAAATTTTTGTATGGAAATTTCTGTATTGGAAAAGTCTGTTTCATTGAATATCTCCGAAACTATCAGGCGTAGACGAACATTTCAAAATCCAATTTGTGCGTCTTTGAATGACGAATCTTTTAGTGTAAACTGATTTGTAAAAAAATAATTTGTTCAAAAATATGTTAAAGATTGACTTTCCTTATAACACGTTATTTCTCATGAAAATTCGTACCGGCAAATATTTCGTTTCCGAGTTATCAATCGCAGTGGCTGAAATGATCGGAACATTTCGGCTCGGAGCGTTCAAATATTTTTGCGATTCACTGTACGCGCAGAATTTTTTTCGATAATCCATAATCGCGAGTCCATAAACGAGGTCTCCCGCAGAATTTCCGTCATTCGAGCGGTAAACAAATTGATAAAAAATCGACTAGTCTCGAACATCCGAAACTCCAAAACCACCTGAGTTTGTACAGAGTTCGTAATTACTATCTCCGAGATCACCTCCCGTTAATCTCTCGCGAGCCTCCTTCATTAAACTGTATCTCGCAGGTCATTAAATACATTGTACGAACTCTCATAACGCATCATACGTTCGGGTTTGTAACTTCGGGTCTGTTAATATTCTTCCGTTCCCGTGGCGTAGCTCCTGAGAAAATAAATATTGAAGACGAAGCGTAGCTTCACAATTTGAAATACGTCGGATATGCCTTCGCAGTGATAATTAAGCAGCTCTAATTTGCGTAACAGCACTCTGTACACTCTCCTGCCTAAGATAGTTTAATATTTAAGTACGGTAACGCGTTCGAGCAATAGTTAACGCGCGAAAGATATCCGAATCTGAATTTTTCAAGAAAATGTTTATGTTCACTTTGCCAACCGCTCACTAATACAAGGGAATCTTCATAAAAATGACTTACTTAGAGGTTTCAAGAGGGTGTATGTCACCCTACAAAATGAGGTAGACCGTTTCTCGAGTTACAACAGGTTAAACATTTTGAGGGCATGTGAATTTGCATCAAGGAGAGCACCATCCTCTCTTTTCCCCATTCTCTAGCGCAAAGAGGAGGAAATAACTCGAATGCGTGAAAAGTAGAAGACCTACTCTTTGAAATGAGGCCGGGTAGATCGTTGCCCGACACTTTTCCCACGAAGTTATAACAGGCTCAACTCTTCAAACTTCGTGTAAATGTCTAAATCTACAATTTTTTAGACGAACGATCCTCGTCAATTTTCTGACCAATTTCATTTACGCGAACTTGTTGCTCAGTTTTGTGCTACACAGCGCAACCGAAGCAAATAATAAAAATAATAAGAAAATCATGGACCAGGTTTTCCAGTCTTCGAATAATTTAATTGAAAAAAGAATTTTTTGATATTTTCACAGACGACTCGATTGGGAGCATTTTCGACCAAAAAGGTCTCTCCAGATTCTCACAAAATATCTTAGAATTATCCTAGAAAATATTGGCAGAAAAGCAAAATTTCTAGAATCACGGTGAAACAGCTGACCTTGCGTGTCCTTCGGGCGGAGAGCTATGGCGAAGACAGCCGTACGAGGTCCCAGAGACTCAGTCCTCAATGTCACACTCCGTCATGCCTGCAGTTCCATCTTCCACCGACTTGGAATCCCATAATCAGTCTAGAAATCGTTTAAATGCAATTCAGCCATTCATGGGAAGCTTCTTTGCGATCCCTGAGCTAGATAATCCATAGTCGCTGCGGGACAATCTTCCGATTCTTTGACTCGGTTGGAGGAGTAGCGGGGATCGTCAAGGATTCGCTTAGATCAATCCAGTCATTCCTCTTTCGCAAACTGGAACTTAGTTCCTCAGCTTCCTACAGTATTCCCGATAGCCCGAACGTTCGCCGAGATTACTATAGTCGGTACGATGGAGTCCCAGTCACCGACTCTAACTCGATTTTACGCAACTATCCTAGATCAATCGCTGAGACCTTCTCATAAGTACTCGTTACCAATTTTTTCTTGAGCCGAGTGTGGTGGCAAGTCGGTATAGTTCTGCGACTCAGAGAACTCCATGGCAGGCTCCTAGAACCCAATCGACCCGACGATCATGCTCGCAAAGAGTCCCCGGCTCTCGACAGGTCCACATCTCGAATGTGCACGTTCTCTCTTCACTCGCGCACCACATAACTCAAGGTTACCGATGGGAAATCGATCAAATGTATTGTCTAGGGAGTCGCCGTCGATCTTCGAGCGAAAGCGCGCGACTTCCGGTTCAAAATTCCCGTCCCAGTTCGAGTCGGCCACGCGGCGAGGATTGAAGTGAGCGCCGTTGAGCGTCGCGACGCTGTGCACCGTCGTCAACCCCGTTCCAGAAGACGCTTGCGCAGCTCTGTTCGGCGCCCTTCGACGCGAACGGGGATGAATCGTTCCCCGTTGTTATCAATTCACCTAGTTTTCTCCATAATCGCCGGGTACCCGCGGCGTCACGTCGGTTAGCCGTGTGAATTAACAATGAGTCACTCGATTGCGACGCGACGGTGCCTCCGATTGGTCCGGGCCGTTCTGTTGTGAGCGATACCTCATGGCGGTAATCACGTGGCGGATAGGACCCGCGTGTCGCGGATCGGTAGTACAACCGATTCGGTACCCTTCTGCACTGCTGACCATAGAGTAAACTTCGGTAAACGTAGGAGGAACGCCACGATTTTGTCATTGGGAGCTAGTAACAAATTATTTTTTCTTACAATAGTACATCCATATACTTCAAAAAACAGTTAGAAATTTTGTTATATAAAATTATCTAAAAATAAAGAAAAAAGGTCAATTGGTATAGTAGCGTCTGTTCCATAGGATTTATAAAAAAATTGAATGTTTAATTTATAAAAAATACATATATTTCTATCAGATCAAATTACTTTGCTTGCCGTAAATCACTATAAAACTAAAAATAATTTTCCGAATAAAACGTCTGGCTATTTTTAAGTGAACCACTTCTATCGATGATTTCTGTTTAATAAATAAGAAAAATAGCTTGTTTTCTACCAGCGATCCATCGCAGTTGATAACACTTCTTTCCTTTTTATACACACAGTAAACGGCAGCAAAACATAAACATTTGCAGACGTTGCTGAATAATCTTCCTGAAACATATAGCTACGTTGTATATTAAAACAAACGCACCATAATTTCTTTACCAATTGTCGTAACAAAAAAGCCGTAACAAATTCTGATTTATGATTGTTTGCCGTCTTCCCCCTAATTATCTTAATGCATTCTTTGCATAGTACATTAACATTCATTTCGAGGTTAATCTGAACGTTTCATAAGATCTCGAAAAGTTACCTAAATAAAATTACTACTATACTGTGCGACCAAATGAGATTTCATAATAATTACGTGAAAATACATTTTTAATGTCATTACTAATTTTTTAACATGCCTGTATGTATAACCATAATCCACAACATTTACTTCGACAAAATGTCGTGACAAAAATTTCTGTCCAACTCCCATTAATCCATAAAATAATAGCATGTCTCACATTTTTTAAAGATTTGTAGTAAAATCTGGTGAAAATACATTTTTCATATCATTATTTTTGGATATGCCTGTATATATAACCTCAATCCATAAAATTCACTTGAACAAAATGTTATGAACAAAAATTTTTCTTCTGGTCCCATTGGTGTATAAGAATACGCGAATTTTGTGTAAAAAGTGCTCGAGGATCGAGCATGGAACGGGGCACGCGTGCGAATTGGCTCGATTAAATATCTTTTCGACCCAGTTCAAAAGACAAATCGTCGGCAGCGCACGCGGCAAAGGGGCGAATCAACTGGTTCCTGTGTTGTTCGTGACGCCACGTTGCTTCGCCGGTGGATCCTGTGGCGCGGTGTTAATTTTGGACTGTACTTGATCACACATCCTCGTCAAAGCAGAAGATTGGGATCACCGATAGAGCTTTGCATGCGCTGACCTACTGCTTGCTTGCTACTCGCTGCTGTACAGTTCGCGGCGTGTCGTGTATCTCCGAAACCTGTTCGCCGATCGACACGATCGCGCTGCGCCGCCCTACCATGTAAACTCGGACAATTAGTTGGACTCCGTTACCGGACCAAATTCGCGGATCTATGCGAACCGTTGCAAACACTAGACTATTTCTAATTACGGATTCGACAAATTTTAATCGACAACAATCAGAAACACAGACATAGTGGTTCTACATTTTTAATAATAGTTTTTATAATATTTTATTTCATTTAATCCTTAATAAATAACAAACTAATTAATAATATTAAAGTTGCTGCGTATACGTATATCGAGATAAAGTTTAAAAAGTTAAATGTTACCATTCATTTATTAATAAATTAATTTAATTTAATTAATTAATAAATTAATCAATTTAATTTTATTAATAAATAAATTAATCAATTTAATTTTATTAATAAATAAATTAATCGATTTAATTTTATTAATAATTTTGTTTTTGCTATGAATGACATAAGTGTTCAATATGTATCTTCAATTTTTTTTAATTCATGTAACATTATGTTAATTGTTCCATCTTCTACACGTCACGCTTGAAGCACCACAATTCTTCGTGACCCTAATGAAAACAGGAAATGCATTGGACCTATTTCTTCGCCGTTATTATCATTTTTGTAATTGCCCCACAAAATAAATATTCTGTATCATCGTTGTCATTAGAAATGCACAAAAAAAAATGAGAAAACGATATGTTGAAAATGAATAGCCCCTTGAATTGATTAATAAATTGAAAATAAGCTGATAACGATTTTAGAGATGCTCCCTCCTGTTGTGGAACGTTCAGTGGAACGCTGTTTCCGCTGGCAGAGTAGAGAGCGCTGCACAAAAGTCCCTTGTTCGAAGAAACCGGACCGTAAATTAGAGTACCTTTTCCGCCATCTGCGGGCTTGCGATGCGTCAATTGGCATTGGGAACAGTGCAGCTGGACCATTTTCCTGGACAACGTCGCCGATGCTTGCCAGCCGTGCTAAAACTTTTAGGAGACCGTATACGGAACGGAACGCCGTATGTATATGTACATTTGAAATAATATTTAAGAAATTGAACTCCGTTCAATTCAAGGTTGTTCGACGAATATTGATGCAAAAAAAATAAGAAATTGAACACTGGATTCGGAAAACGATATAGAATCGACCAATGAAACGCCCGGGGTGATCCGGTTAAAAAAAAAAAAAACAAAAACGATGCCCTGAAACGCAGTGAAAAGTTCGAGATTGGCCGCGTTTGAATAAAGGCAAGTATCAGAGAGACGTCTTCGGTGATGTTTGAAAGCGGGTCTTCAGAGTGCCTGCCGTCGCGACGGCCGCTGGGATGTATGGCCGCGGAGGATGGTCAACGGCTGGACAATAACGTGAAAAGGGGCAAGAGAAAGAAACTGGTGAAGGTGGGGACGGCTCTCATCATCCTCCGCTAATATTTACCCGCACGTGCACAAAGAGCCAAAAGAACGATCTCGTTTATGCTACACGATAAACATAAGGGAGGAGACCGGAAGACGGTGTAACCACCGCTTAATGCGCCACTGGATATCCGTCTGTTATCGCGATACACCACCTTCTACCAAAGAAAACTGTGAATTAACTATACACAGGACCACGTTAACGCGAACGTACAGATAGACAAGGCTTAAACAATACATTTTCTTTTAGTTATCGCCAAATGTGCGCTCCCGGATAAAAGGTAGCACCGCGTTAAGATTTAACATGATTCTACACATTATTGCAGAATAGATTTGACCAACCTGTTCAGTTTGATTCGACGAAAATAACATTTTTACCGACATCTAGCGGGACAAAATGATAGCATACGTTTACAGAAACTTATAATATTAATAACGCAAATGAAATTTTATATTTTACGCTTTGGTGCGCCTCCTTTATATTTGTTCTTGTGGTTATTAAAATTTCCAAGTAGGTTTTATGTCGATAAGGTACCAGAAAAATGAAAAAAAATATTAGAACTTACAACTTCGAATAAAAATTGGTATAAAACTTTTCGTCTCATCTACCTAATTTCAACTTGATATCAGTAAAATTTCGCACGTTTTCAAGTACGTGGTTCGAATAACGTGCTATTATCGAGGTTTTGACTGTTACAAATGTTTCTTGCCATAGGCATTGATCGTCGTGTGCGGGTTGTATATCGTGATAAATGTGTTGATGTGAACACAGTTGGATACTAGATATATACATACACAATAGAACGATGTATACAAGGTGTTCTATTTAAATGACTCCCCTGAAATGTCTCCGAAGCTGTTGAGGATATCGAAAAATGTTGTAAATAAAAGTTAAATAGTGTCGCAAGAGAAATAATGTAAGGAATATTAGGAATAATAATAATAGGAATAATAAATTAGGAACGTTAGGAAAAGAGTCCGTAAAGCCCGTAACTGTATACAATATTGTACACCCCTTGGACAGGATGATCGGAGCGGGTGTTCAAGTAATACACGTATTGACGGCGAAGCCGTCCGCCAAAGAGTGCGATTTATTATCGAGGCAAATGTCGTTACAGACTGAGCGTCACCTGAAGAGTGACCGTTCGGCTAGCTTCTAGTCATAAGGACCCCCTGTTGTCAGTATCTTTTTACCTTACGGTACACCCCCATGGGTTTTCCCCAAGAAGGGTACGCGTCGCGCTTTCGAGCCGCACGCTGTCCACTCTCGACATTCCCTAATTCAATATTTCTCACAATAATTTAACTTAAATATTATTCGAATTTATTATACGAATTATCTTTGATATGTTTAATTACATATGTTTACGACGTTTAAATTGCACGTCCATGTAAATCCCTGACCACATCTATTTTCGTAATTAAAATATTTTCATAATTTTATATAAAATACATACGTACTTATTATAAATGCTATTACGACATTTGAATATGGAACAATTTGCATTTTTCATCGTCAAATTATGTAAATCTCCGTCAATAAGTGTTCAGACATCTATTTAGTTAATAAACTGTAAGTTGCACTGGTTTTATTTGATAAAGCAAACGATTCTTGCCATTTTTTCCATAAGACTCAGTGCTAATGCCGGCAAGAATCATCTGCTTCGTTAAAATGTTCGTATAGCACCAATTCATGCAGCGGAAAAATAGTAAAACTGTTAGCCAAATGTTATCGATATAGCAACCGAGACAAACGATCCTAGCGGTGAAGCATCGAAGCTTGTTGTCGATTAGTACCACCGAGATCCGCTAGATGGCGCGGGCAGTATCAACCTGTGGGGAATTTAAGAATAATTTACGACGACACTGGATGTTACCAAAGCAACATAGGTTACCTATTATAACATGTATTTCCATATGTACTCGGTCCAATGGGCTTGACTTAAGCCTAGGGACTTTTCTTTCTTAATAAATAATAATAATAATAAATTAAACTTTTCAATTTTTAAATATAACTTTCCCTTCACAACTTATTATTTGAATTTGAGTTATTTATCTATTTTATAAATAAATTAACTTTAAATGAAATTCAACAGATCTTATGTTAACTCATTGAAGGTTTAATAAAGACTGTTATTTACAAACGAAAATCGTTGATATGAACAATTAATAAATGAATTAATATTTACAATGATCAATACGATGATGTCGGTAAACTAGAAAATGTACAATGTTGATAAATAAGAAATCTTCATTATCGACAATCGCCACAAACCCTAGAATAGGCCTGCAGAGTCTAGAAGGTATTGCACTGTTGGTAAATTTAGCGACAAGTTTGAGCACTTTGCCGTTGCATGAATTGGTGCTGTACGAATGTTTTAACGGAGCAGATGATTCTTGCCGAAACTAGCACTGACTTTTATGGGAAAAACAAGAAGAATTATTTGTTTAAATATTATTTTAGTACAATTATTAGCAGAGAGGATAGGAGAGTGCTCATGGCCGGGTTTTGGCTGTGACCATTATAGTGCTGCCCCCTAGTCTAATTCTTAGTCAGGAACTGAACCGGTTTCGTTCCATTTCGACTTAGCCCCTATATGAACCCGTTTCGACATGTTTCGACTTAGCAGCTAAAGGAACCGGTTTCGACTTAGCTCGTACCAGGACCGTTTTCGACTTTGGCCTGAATCAGAACGTACAGTTTAATTGTTTTATCTGGTTTTACATAAAATATGCAACTAATTTATAAATCTAATATACCAAACTTTAATTAATATAAATTAAATATAATATTAATTATATGTATAATGATAGAAGTGTCAACGACCATTGCCTCGCTGAAAATACGGGTTCTCGTTCGATCACCGAAGTTAAACGGCGTAGGACGGGGTCCGCACCTAGGATGGTGACCGCTCGGTAAAAAGCCGGGAAGTGTGAGCCTCTGGGTGCGTTTCACGTGTTATTGGCAAAATAGGTGGTTCGGAACCCACCTTAATAAAAAGTAGGTCCCGCTGAAATTGGAAATTAGGCGATAGTTGAGGATTGGTAAAGGGAGAGGTGGTGGAATGGATTTGAAACCCTGAGGGGACCAAATATCATTACATACATACATAATGATAGAAGTATTTTCATTTTTTCCGATCTTTCAGTTGCAAAC